>JAODAL010047009.1:0-30354 GCA_025379985.1 Phyllomedusa bahiana | reverse complement strand
TCTTGCCCGGGAGTTCTCTCTCTCCCCTGCAAAGGGTAGTATAGACAGTCGGGGCTCTTTGGGTCCCTGGAACGACTGTGAATCCGGGGCCCCCTTTTGCTAAAACTGCTGTCTATCCTCAAAAACCAGCAGCTTTAAAAATGGCTGCTACATGTGCCAGACTTATACCATGCCCCCTTTTTTGCAAAACCGGAAACTGGAACATGGGGCGGCATCTTGTGGTCAAACAGTAGAAAACAAAGAAAACATTTTACAACTGTCAGATGGGTTTTACTTAAAACAAAAGGGGAGGCGGGTCCCACAACCCCAAAACTAGAACACTTCTATGTACTAGGCCGGCTGAAAACCAACCGTGGTTTTTGGAACAAACCCCTTTGCCACGGTTTTTTGCGTTTTTCCCAAACACCTTTGGGGTTTTTCCAAACAGCTTTTTTCTTTACTGTGTACAGATAGGAATTTTAAAAAAAAGTGTAATTTTGCATCCTTTGATATTATTTTTTTAAACACTTTTTTTATCAAATAAAAAAGGAAAAAGAAATTTTTGTAATACAATTTAATTAGAAATTTTCCCTTCTGTTTAAGTGTCTTCAGCCCCCTTTGAAACCATTTGGTACACATGCTGACAAAATTATTGGTCTCCTTCTGTTAGAGAAAGAAAAACCCACAATAGTCATTGAAATAAATTAAAACTGACAAAAGTAGTAATACATTTACTGGAAAAACCAAATTAAAGAACTTTAACATTCTTCTGAATTGTGTTCAAACCCAAAAAAAATTTTTAAAGAACAAATACTGATACCTTTAAAAAAAAATGATGGTTTTCCCCCACCTTTTTTGTTTTGTTGCTTTTAAAGGGCCCGGGGGGGCAAACCCCAAGGTCCATGGGCCGGGTTCCCGGGCCGGGGGCCTTTTGTTTTCCCCCCCGGGGAACTCCCCTGATGCAGAAATGAGTCAAATAAAGGGAGAAGGCAGGGGGGATCGTTTCCCCCCCACCTTCCCCCTTTGTTTTTAAAAACACTCGGGGGGCGCTGTGCTACGGCGTCGCAGGGGGCTTTAAGTGCCCTTTACTCCGGGCCCCCCGTGACGCAAGGGCTCCCGGCAGCCGGGCCCCTGCCCCTGAGGGATCTCTGGGAGCTGCGTTTTGGGGGGCAAGGGGGGTTTACGGGCACGCCCTTTCACCATACACAGCCTCCCGAACCGGACAGGGGGCCCCGGGTCCGGGCTGGAGGTAAGTAGCTGTTTTTTTTAAATTTTTTAAAACTTTAGGGAGCATCTGCCTGGTAAAAGGGGGCCTAACTTTGGGGGGTTGCTTGGCTACAGGGGGCCCACATGGGGCATCTGCCTGGCCGAGGGGGCAAAGGGGGACTGCCGGCTACAGGGGGGGTACATGGGGCCCTAAGCCTGGCCCACTGGGGGGGGCTACAGGGGCCCTTGCCTGGGAAATGAGGGGGGTCCCTTGGGGGCATCGCCTGGCTAAGGGGGGCCTAAACCTGGGGCATTTGCCTGGCTACGAGGGGGGTTTTTTTTTGGGACCTGCCTGGCTACTGAGGGGGCTTGGGGCATCTTAAACCCGGCACTTTAGGGGGCTTTGGGGCATCCAAAAATGGCTACTGAGGAGGCTTAAAGGGGCATCTACCTGGGTAATGAGGGGGCCCATGGGGCAAAAACCTGGCACTGAGGGGGGCAAAGGGGCTTACCTGGGGTAAATGAGGGGGTATGGGGCATCTACCTGGCTACGAGGGGGGGTTATGGGCATCTACATGGCTACTAGGGGGCTAGGGGGCATCTACATGGCTACTGGGGGATTATGGAGCATCTGCCTGGCTACTGGGGCATCTACCTGGCTACTAGGGGACAAATGGGGAAATAGCCTGGCAAATGGGGGACTATGGGCATCGCCTGGCTACTGGGGACTATGGGCATCTCCCTGGCTACAGGGGGACTAAGGGGCATCTGCCTGGCTACGGGGGCTATGTGGGGCATCGCCCTGGCTAGAGGGGGGGCTAGGTGGGGCATCTCCCTTTCTATATTGGGCAGCTTACCGGGCTGCAGCAGGCATATTACTACCTGGCTACAGGGGGGCAAAAATACCTATACGTACCTACGGGCAGATAACCTTCATCTACAGGGCTTTATACCCACTAATCTACCTACAAGTATTTCTAAAATTATGTCGGACATTTAAGGCCCATTAAGGTACGCCGTGAGGCTGATGTGGCCCCCGGTGAAAATGAGTTTGACACCCCTGCATTAAGGTGAGGTATTCACGGCAAACAAGCCATTTCTGTAACTCTGAGTAAGACTTCTGCACCCATAAACAAGTATTTTGGCCCCCTTCTCATGAGCACACTGCTCCAGCCATTTCAGGTTTGAAGGTGCCTTCTCCAGACTGCATGTTTCACCTCCTTTCTCAGATGCTCAGTAGGATTTAGATGAGGGCTCATAGACGCTACATAATCTAAAGCTTTAGCCATTCTTGGATGTTGGATTAGTTTATTTTTGAGTTGAACCTCAATTGAAACGCAATGTCTGATTTTAATTAGTTGATTTTCAGTAAATGTAAGTTTATTATTTCTTTTGTTAGTTTTAAGTAATTTTAGTGGGTTTTTCTGTCGCTCATGGTGGCAAGTGATAACCAATAGGAAAAAGCATTGCTAGTAGTGCATCTCATCTTTCTTGGCTGTGAGTGCTTTTAATTTTTGACAGATTTAAGGAGGTTGCCAACCTCTCACCAAAATAAAACGCAGCTCCTGAGGCCCCAGTAAAATAAGGAAGTATACTCTCCCTCCTTCGCCTCCAGCGCTACTTCTTTCTGGTCTTCTTTATTCTTAAATTTCTGAATGGGGGTGTCACATGACCGCTGTAGACAATCAACGTCTGCCGCAGTGGCATCCCTGTTTGGAAGTTCAAGAATGAAAACAAAAGACCAGATACAGCTGCTTGTTTGATTTTGTTACGAGGTGGACAACCTCTATAACAAATTGGGGTACCACAAGGGTCAGTATTGGGCCCTATCCTCTTCAACATTTTCATTAATGATCTTACACAGGGATTACACAGTAGAATATCGATCTTTTGCAGACGACTAAGCTCTGTAAAGTAATCAACACAATAGCGGATAATGTGTTATTAAAAAGGATCTAGATAAGTTGGAAGCCTGGCAGGGAAATGGGCTGATGAGGTTTAACACAGATAAATGCAAGTTATGCACAAGGGGAGGAAAAATCCATTACATGACTACATGTAAAATGGAAAAAGGCTGGGTAAAAGGTGACATGGAGCAGTACTTGGGAATCCTGTGTGACAGTAACCTTATTGTGCAGCCAGTGTCCCAGACAGCAGCAGCCAAGGCAATAGGATCATGGGGTACAATAAAAGGGGCAAAGATGCACATGATGAAGAACTTAGTCCTCCCAATATACAAGTCACTGGTTAGACCACACATGGAATATTGTGACAGTTTTAGGCACCATGCACAGTGAAAAGACAATTGTAGAGCTGAAGCAGGTAAAAAGGCGGGCAACAAACAATAATAAAAGGACTGGGTGACTATACAATACCCAGAAAGATATACCAAGAATAGGGTTATTTATTTTAGAGAAAAGATGGCTTCGGGGGACATAATAAATAAGTTTAAATACATCAAAAGGTCAATATACCGAAGAGATCTCTCCCAAGATTATTTATACCCAGGGCTTTATCTAAACAAGGGCAATCTACCTTGAGGAACGAAAGTTTTCTACATAAACATAGAAAGGGATTCTTACTGTAATACGCAGTGAGACTGTAGAATTCTCGCCAGAGGGACTTGTCCCCATTGTGAATTCACTGACAGAGTTCAAAAAGATTTTGGATGCATTTCTGGAGCGAAATAATATAAACAGCATAGTGTCTAGATACTAGGAGAGGGGTCCTTGAGCCAAGGATTATTCCCGATTTGCCAGATTGGAGTCGGGAATGGAATTTATTCCTAAAAATGAGGACATTGGCTTCTATAACCGTCATTGGGGTTTTTATCCTTCCTCTGATCAACACCATAGCACAACAGGCTGAACTGGATGGACGTCTCGTCTTTTTTCGGCCTTACAAACTATGAAACTATGAAACTATGAAATTAATTCCATCTTTTAATTCTGGAAAAGCAATTTTCTTTCTGAGAAAACAAGACATTTAGCTTTATTTTCTAACGTCGGACTGTGCACAATCTGTCCGCCAAGGCACTGGAATATATTTGTGACATATATATGGGGTGAGATGCAGGGCTGAAATGGGATTAAAAAGCAACCCTGGCACAAACCCCAACATCCCACATAAAATATCCACCTCCAAATTTTCCCTTAGTCACGCACCTCGACACTTTCTAAAATAAGCAACATTATAAACGCAAGCAAGAATGTAAAAGTGGAGCAGAGAAGCCTTTGAACACAGCATCAGGGACAGGCGTGCAATCGCTTTACAATCACGGACAAGTGTATGCTGCCACTATAGAAGCGCCAATATAACCTACAATACCGCAATATAATGACCACATATTGGTCAGACACTGGCAATCACAGGTCATTGATGATCAGATCACTACCACATTGCAGTGAATACAGCACTGATCCAACACAGAAGCAAAATGACCATTGACATCCAGGGACTCACAGGAGACGTCTTCTCTGATGAGAGTTGTTCTCTTTTCCTTTTCTTCTCCATCCGGCCCAGATGACTGCTACAGGCCACTACTTGTCCCTGCAGAATATACCACACAAACATCTTAGACTCCTCACTTTTTCAGCACCTCTTTACTTATTCTCACCTCTGCACAAACCCATCATCCATAGCGCCCCAAATAGCAATAATGACTCCCTTGTGCCCCCAATAGTAAAAGTACCCATGGACAGCTATGGGGCTTTTATTCGTGTACCTAGTTTCAGTATTATTTTGTGTCCCTAAATAGTGGATAGACACCCCTACGCTCTAAAATAGGTAGGCAGAAAGACGGCAATTGGATGGATAGGTATATAACTTCCCCCATAAGTAGGAAGGTAGTTATATAGGTCCTCTTATTAAGTAGAAAGGTAGGTATATAGGCCCCCTGGTAGGTAGGTATATGCTCCCAGTAAGTAGTTAGGTATACAGCTCACTCCGTCCCCCCTCCCAGTAAGTAGGTCCGTATATACACCCTCAAGTAAGTAGTTTGGTATAAAGGCCCCTTATTAAGTAGGTAGTTATATAAGACCAACACAACATCGACAGGTATAAAGGTCTTCTAATATGTAGGTAGGTAGGTATGCAGGCCTCCCAGTAAGTAAGTATTTATATAGGCCACCCATTAAGTAGCTAGTTATTGTTGCAAGTCACGCCATGGCACCCATGCCTGGCTGCGGATTCACTTGTACTTACGGGGTCCTCGCTGTCATTTACTCATCTCTCCCGGCTTCTGCTGCTCTCTGCGCTTCTGCTGTGTGCTGACACGCATGTCCCTTCACAGAGTGCATGTGTGCCGGCTCTGTGAGTCTTAAATGGCCAGCACACCAGTAATTGAGAAAGCGTTCCTATAGAGCCACATGTATTATTATTATTATTATTATTATTATTATTTATATTTTTTTACAGCCCAATGATTCCAGGGCGCTGTACAATCGAGGGGCTAACATACAATACAAAAGTCAGATGAGTACACAGATAAATGAACAAAGACAATTGGCCAAAACGCCAGAGGGAGAGAGGACCCTACGCAGGGCTTTACAATCTACAAGGAGGGGGAAAGAGACAGGAGGAGGGGGGCAGACATGTATGAGGGGGAAGTAGTGAAAAGTTTAGTGAAGTTTGAAGGCAAGCCTGAAGAAATGGGTTTTCAGGATACTTTTGAATTTGGTGAGAGTGGGGGAGAGTCCTATGTGTTTGTGGGCATTGATTTCCAGAGTGTGGGGGACGCAACGAGAGAAGGCTTGGAGAACGGTAGTGTGAGAGCTGATAAGTGGGGGAGCAAGAGGAGAAGGTCCAGTGAGAGTCGGATATTGGCGTGAGGGGAATACCTGGAATTTGGGCAGAGATGTATGGAGGGAGAGGACATCGGAGAGCCTTGTATGTCATGGTTAGTCAGCTATGAAATGAATTCGCTGGGCAATGGGAAGCCAGTGAAGGGATTGGCAGCGGTGAGAGCAGAGAGTAAAGCGAGGATAGAGGTGGAATAAGACGGCGCAGAGTTTAAGGATGGATTGGAGGGAGCGAGGGTGCTACGCTGGACTGCCACAGAGAAGGATGTTGCATAGACAAGGTGTGGAGATGACAAGGGCATGGACCAGCATTTTTGTGGGTGTCAAAGTTGAGGAATGAGCGATGCGAGAGAATGTTTTTCAGGTGAGAGGCGGCAAGGCAAGGCGAGGGTTTTTTGATGTGCGGTTTTGAAAGATAGAGCGGAGGTCTAGGATTACCCCAGACAGCGGACAGTGGGACCGGTGAAAGTGTAGAGCCGTTGACTGTAATAGAGGATCAGGGGCAGGAAGTTGGACTGTGGGTGGGGAAAGATGATGAGTTCTTGTTTTTTCTCCTCCACGTTTAGTTTTAGGAGACGTGAGGAGACTGAAGGAAAAAGGCGGGCAGACAATCAGGATCCCGGGAGAGTAGAGAAGTGACTCAGGGCCTAGAATGTAGAGTTGACTGGGTGTCGTCTGCTTCTATAGGTTGGTAATTGAAAAGCCGTGTGAGGCTATGAGACTGACCCAGCCCGAGAGTGAATAGAGAAGAGTAGTGGGCCCAGGACTGACCCTTGGGGGAACACTAACAGACGAGCAAGGCCGGGTGGAGGAGGTGGAGCGAAAATTAGTAGAGACCGCTGAAAGCCCGATCAGGTCAGAGAGGTAAAGGAGAACCAGGAAAGGGCCAATCTGTGAATGCCGAGGGTGGAGAGGAAATGTAGCAGGAGGGAATGGTCGACAGTGTCAAAGTCAGAGGACAGGTCTAAGAAGGAGGAAGCACAGAGGAGTGCAAAGGCTTTAGCAGTTTCTAGGTCATTAGTGAACTTTGGTTAGGGGCGGTTTCGGTAGAGTGTGGGGTACTAAAACCGAGATTGTAGCGGGTCAAGAAGGAGTATTTGTGGAATGGTAGAGGACAGCTGAAGCTAGACGTGCTGTTCGAGGACGAGTTTTTGACAGCAAAAGTGAGGAGGAGAAGGGGCGATAGTTGGAGCAGAGAAGATGGGTCAACGGTGTTTTTTTTTAAGAATAGGAGTGGTAGTAGCGTGTTTAAAGCGGAAGGGAAGAATGCCAAGGTATATCAATAGTTTGAAGCAATGGGTGAGGGCTGGGATTATAGAAGCACTGATGTTTGTGATGAGGTGGGATGCAGTGATCAGACTACAGGTAGTGAGGTTGGATTTGGACAGTAAGAGAGGAGAGCTTAGTCATGAGTGACTAGAGGCGAAGCAAGTTAAGCGCAGAAGAGCCAGTTGCAAGGGTATGGGAGGTGGTGGGGACTGCGGCCAGAAGCTTTCTCTGATGGTTAAGCTTTTGGAGGAAGTGAATGGCAAAGACAACTGCTGAAAGGAGGGATGGGGGGAGGAGGTGTAGTTAGACGGAGAAGAGAGTTGAAGTTATGAATAAATTGTCTTGGGTTTGTAGAGACAGGGAGGATAAAGAGAGTGGTGAAATAGTCCCTGTTTGGCTGAGGCGAGTGAGCTGACTTAAATGTCTGCAGTGAGTGTAGTAAAAGGCAAAATCATCAGTGGAGTGAGTTTTCTTCCAGCGGTGTTCGGCAGCTCTGGAAGCACGCCTCAGCTGTTTGGTAGAGTCTGTGTGCCAGGGTTGTCTGTTGATTTTGTTGAACTTGTGGGGGGAGAGACTTCCAGTTCGCTAACCCTGATGCAACTTGCTTGCGGTGGTGGCCGGGGTGTGCGTGGTACAGAATCGTAGACAGAGATGTATTTGGGGGCAGGTAGAGAAGTCAAGGCAGGTGGCTGTCAAAATAGTCAGAGAAAAACAGCAGGATAACCATGTCAAGACATTAATGACAGGAACAGATCTAAGGTCGAGCAAGTATGAAAAACAGTCTAATCAAAGACTTTCTTCTTTGTTGCCCATAGGAACCAATCAGAGTTCCCCCTTACATTTCATCTAGTGCTCTGAAAGAATGAAACTCTGATTGGTGGATATGAGCAACAAAGAAAGTCTTAGATCAAGACAGTTTTCATACATGTCGACCATAGTGTTCCTGTCATTACTGTTTACAAGTTCTCCTGCCTGTTTTCTCTGACTATTTTGACAGCCACCTGCCTTGACTTCTCTACCTGCCCCCAAATACATCTCTGTCTACGATTCTGTACCACGCACACCCCGGCCACCACCGCAAGCAAGTTGCATCAGGGTTAGCGAACAAGTTCAACCTGTCTAGCGGCGGGCTTTGATGAAGACCGGGAGGCTCCTTAGACTCCACTCCCTGATGTGGCTTATTCCACTGCTTGCTTTGGTCCAACAAATATACACCACCAGTTACAGTAAGATTTGGCCATGGATTCCACCAGTGTACCCCTACCTGACATCCTGGATGTCACGATGACTGTTGCAAGACAAAGCCAGCAGAGTGACCAATTGGACACCATGATGCAGCAGCTCGCAAGCCAGTTAACTGCTGCCCCACCATCACCACCACCTGTAGCAAATCCAATGCTTATGACTCTGCTGTCGTCATTTGGTCCAAAGCTATATCTGTCTTTGCCTCCAAGGTTCGATGGGAATCCTCAAGCCTCCAAGAGGTTCAACAGCCAGTGCACCATTCATTTGTAATTAATGGCAAACCAGCTCCCCACTGAACGTGATAAAGTGGAGTTTGTTGTCAGTTTTCTGTCAGGCAAAGCCCTAGCCTGGGCCACCCCCATTGGGACCGGAGGCCCAGTGACTGCCAACATATAAGTCTTCCTGGAGTCATTCCGCAATGTGTTTGAGGAACCTGGACATGCATCTTCCGCTGCGGCTTCTCTGCTCTACCTACGACAAGTTGACTTCACTGTTGGGCAGTATGCGGGAAAATTCCGTACCCTTTCCTCAGCTGTCATAGAACAATGAGGCCCTCGTAGCCACATTCTGGCTTCGCTGGAAGGACAAAGGATGAGATGGCCTGTCGGGACCTCCCTTCAGCCCTGGATGAGCTCATCCACCTGGCCACCCGTACAGATATCCGGTTTACTGAGAGACAGCAGGAGCTTCATCAGCAATGCAAATCGGTCCAGCCTCGCCGTCTTCCCCATCTTGCTCCAGTGATCCAAAGGTCTCCACTGCCTTCACCAATAACTTCTTCTGAAGAACTAATGCACAGCAAGAATGGTCCTGTCTACGTCAGCAGAATCTTTGCCTCTATTGCGCTAGTCCTGAACATTTCCATATGGACTGTTCATTGCGTCCGGGAAACTCCCACAACTAGGCTATGTGGGGGAGGTGTCCCTAGCTGTGAACAATACCTCTCCATATTTGACCATGCAGGTCCAACTCTTCACCCCATCTAGTATGATCTTTTCCATTAGCAGTGAATAGTTGCCTGACCCCATTCGGTTTTGTACTGAACCTGTCAGTCTTCATGTGGAGGCGTTGTATAAAGAGAACATTGTCTTCTACATGTTACTCCGATCCTCCTCTGCAGTTCTTCTAGGAGAGCGTAGCTACAGCACCATGCTCTGGCCCTCAATTGGGAAACGGGCAAAGTCACACGTTGGGGTCAAGACTGCCATTCACGAAGTCTCAAGGTGCCCCGTCTGGTGCATTTCACTTCTTCACCAACATCTTCCACTACAAGAAATATGCAAATGTCCTCTGTGAGAATTGCCCGAGACCCTTCTGTCACATCAAGCCTTTGTTTGTTCTGCAGGGGACTACACCTGCTAGGGTTGGGGTTTACCTTTTGTCCATACCATACATGTCAGCCTATTTTAAAGATAACCTACAGAAAGGCTTCATTCACAAGTCTTCTTCTCTTGCCGGTGCCAGATTATTCTTTGTGGAAAAAAAAGATGAATCTCTGTGTGCCTGCAGCGATTACCAGTCTCTTAATAAGATAAACGTAAAAAACTGGTATCCGCTGCCACTGCACTCCAAGGGGCCAAGGTCTTTACTAAACTTGATTTGCGGGGAGCTGATTCGCACACCTGATGGTAATGAATGTAAGACCGCCTTCAATTCCCGAGATGGACATTTTGAGTATCTGGTGATGCCTTTCAGCCTATGTAATGCTCCTGCTTTTTTCCAGGACTCCATCGATGAGATCTTCAGAAACCTTCTATAGTTTGTGTCGTTGTTGTAAAGGTGGCGCCGCGGCTCGGTCCGCAGGTCGCGGGCGCACCCGTGTTACTCTCCCCGAGCGCCCGGCGGATAGACTTACCTGACCATGCTCCTGCACTGCTGTCTTCCCCTGCCAGCCGGAACGCGCGTACGCGCTCCCTTTCATGTATATTTAAAGGCCCAGCACGCCGGTAATTGGATAATTGCCGGGCGCTGACCATATATAGTTTATGGATCCACGTCCCTTCCCTGCTGGATCTTTGTTGCCTCCGTGCCCTAGAGAAAGCGTTACTATTTGTTCCTGCCTCTACCGTGTTCCTGACCTCCGTCTACGTTTTTCGACTCTGAACCTTTGCCGCCTACCCTGACCTTCTGCCTGTCCCCGACTACGTCTACGCCTCACGACTTTGTACTACGCTCCACCTCGGCTGCATCCGCAAGCAAGTCGCGTCAGGGGGAGCGACCTGGTAGACTCCTGCCGCTCAAGCCCCCCCCGCTTTGGGGGGGGTTTTTTGGTGAAAACCCCCCCAAAAACTTAGTTTTCCCTTTCCCCTTGGGGGGGTTTAAAGCCATCGTTTGCGGGGGTTTCCGAGGCCCACAAACCCCCCGTTTTACGAAAAACCCCACCAGGGAAACCTCCCAAGGTCCCCTGCCAAGTTTTGGGCCCCTTAAAAACCGTTGTCGCCCAGAAATTTCCGCTACAATCCCCAAAAACGGGGAAAAGAAATTTGGACAGCTTTCCCCCATAAAGGGGAAAAACTGCAAAACGTCCCAGAAGAAAAAGCTACATCGGGGGGGCCCCTTTCTTCACCAGCTTTTTCCCGTTGGCAACCAGGGGCAAAACTGCGCTTACCTCTACCCCCCAAAATTTCGGGGGGACCCGAACTCTCCCGGGGATTTTTTAAACCCAGTGTTCGATGCATGGGGGAATTTAAACCCCCAAATCTTTTCCTTTTAAAGGTCCAATCCCCTTTTCTTTGGTGACCCTGCAAACGGGAAAAGGGCCCCTTGGGGGGCCCTTGGGCAACCCCCCTTGGGACCAAACGACCCTTTGACCGGGACCTGCAGACCTTCCTCCAGGAGTCCCGAAAAACGTTTTTTAAAGGGGCCCAGGCTTTGGCTTTCATCATCCGAGAGGGGCACTTCTAAATCAAAGGCCGGGTGCTCCTCCGTGGGGGAAATTACGCGGAAACGGGTTGGGACCCGGGCTTGGGAAAATTTCCCGGGAAAACAAAAATGCCGCTTTTTCCCAAAACCCTTTAAAAAAGTGCCTGTCTAGTAGGGCCCAAGGGTTCCCTTCCTGCAAGGACCTCCCTTTTCCCTGGGTGTTTTAATTTCCCCCGGGCCCTATCCCCCCCTTTGACTGCGCTTCCTGAAAGACACAGGGCTCCGTCGGGAACGAAATTCTGCGCCCCCACGCCGTTTCCCTTTGTTTTCCCAGTGTTCCAAAGGTCGTTGAAAACGGGTTTCCAAACCACCTCCATTAAAGGAACCCATGCAGTGGAGGGGTTTGCACTTGTTGGAGCAGAACGCCTTTCGTTGCAGGGAGAACTTTTTCCCCTTACTTGCCAGCCCAAACTTATTTTCGCAAAATTTTGCGGATGCGCCCTCACCCATGCGGGAATGCTGGGGCCCCGGGTTTCCTTTGGGAGAGGCTTTCCTGGTTTCCAACTCTTCCTCTAAAAGTTTTTTGTTTGGGGGTGGAGGTCAGTTGATGTGGTCTCTCTTTCCCGGGTGCAGGCCTTCCGGCTCGGGGTCTGGGGGTTTTTATCCCCCCTCTTGGTTTTCCTTTAACCCCCCTGCCTGTATTTCACCTGGAAAAAGCTTTTGGGGTTCTTTTCCACAGTCAGTGGAAAACCCCCTTTAAAGACCCCCATTCATTTTCATCCCCCCGCCCGGGTTTTTTCTCTCCCAAAGGATCCTCCCAACGCGGAGACTCTTTCCACGGGGTTCCCTTTCGGTCTTCCTCGGGATCCTATTGGGGTTTCCCCTGGTTGAAAATTCACCCCCCCTACGTTTGCGGAAGCGGGGAAAAAGGCCCTTTCTTTGGGGCCCGGGAGATTCCCAAAGGATCGCTGTTTGGTGCCCCCCACCCCCGGGTTTGTCACCACTTGTCGAGTTGCCAGGGCCTCCCAGCGGAGTCCGGGTTTTCCCCAAACTCTTTTTTTCAAAAATAAACGGGTTTGGGTTTACGCTGCCCCCCCCAATGGGCCTTTTAAAAATTGCCCCTGCCTTCTCCCGGGCACTAACCCCCTGGGGGAAAAGGGTCTATCCGTTGCCATCCCCGAGTTTGCAGGCCTGTCGGCATACATACGGGAAAAAATTTTGCACAAGGGCTTCTTTTTAAAAGTTTTTCCCTCCGGCGGTCAGGTTTTTTTTAAGAAGAAGAAGCCGGCTCTCTTCCCCCCCTTAATTGATTATAAAAGGGGCTAAACAAGTTCAGGGTTTAAAAACCCCGCAACTAAATTTTTCCCGTTAAACTTAAACTCTTCGTTGTCCCCGGGGAATTCCAAAAAGAAATTCTCAAAAATTGGACTTCCCGGGGGGGGCCTAAAAAACCTCATCAAAATTTGGGAGGGGGGGACGAATGGAAGAGGGCTTTCAATCCCTTTGAGATGGATTTTGAATACCGGGTTGATTCCCTTGGGAACTTTGAAATTCCCCCGGGACGTTTTCAAGATTTTTCCGTCAAGGGCCCTTTTTCAGGATCTATTTTTACCCCCTGCGTCATAGTTATCGGAGGGAAAACCTGATTTTTTCCCCCAAAACCCCAACCCTTCACACAGGTGCCCGGGTTTTTCTGGGGGGTTTTTCAAAAAACCATCGTACGCAAAAAATTTGGAGAAAAGCTTTACCACCCAGCCCCTTTTACCCTTCGACGGATTTATCGTCATGTTTTGGGTTTTGAAGTTGGCCCCAAAGCTAAACCTCGCGGTCCTGCAAGGGCCCCTGCTGTGGTTTTCGGGCGTTCCCAAGCGTTTTTTGGGATTCGCCAAAACTTTATCGTCGTTAACCCCCAAAAATTTTCACCCATGTGGTCCCTTTGTAGCCCCCCAGGAAAAATGCAAAACCTGAGAGTTGGCCCCCGGAGGCTAAAAAAGGCGTTAAAATTTAAAAACAAAAGTTTCCTTCTCCTGGGGGGGGCCTGTTTTGGTCCGGCCAGCCCCCGGGGGAAGCCATTCCCCTTGGGTTTGGTTGCCTTTCATGGGGAAAGGGGCGGCCCCTCACCAGAAAACCCCAAAGGCCAACTCCCCCCTTTGTGCAGGGTTTTTTCTCCGGGGATTTTTTCCCCCGGGGGAAGGAATATGCCATTGGGGATCGGGAGCTCTTTTGGGCCATAAAAGTTAGCCTTAGAAAATTTGGGAAAACTACTGGAGGGGCTGTCCCCCAGTTGAAATCTTTCCCGGATAATAAAAATTTCTGAAACGCAGACGGCCCGGGGTTCCTTTTAACCCTCGTCGGGGCCGGGGTGGCCCTCTGTTCTTCTAAAGTTTTTGACTTCCGCTTAAATTTTCCGGCCTGTGAAAAAAAAATTTCAGGCTGAAAACTCCCCCGGGCCCTTTAAAAATTGTTGGGGGAAAAACCGGTGTCAAGCACATTTTTTTTCTCCTGAAGGGTTTGGTTCCCTTTGGGGCCCCGTAAATCCCCAAAAACGTTCCTTCGGGCAAGATTTAAGTCCCCGCCACACTCGGAAAAGGATACGGGTTTGGGGTTTACTCTCTCTGGGTGGCCCAACCCCTGGAGTACGGAAGCCCAGGGCTCTGATCCCCTCGGCAATTTGGTGGCCGATCTGGCACAAAAACTTTCAGGACTTCCCCCTTTCCCTGGTCACTTTGGTACTCAAAAAGGCCCAAAAGCCACGGGCCCGCGGGTCCTCTTACCCCCTTTCCCCCTTTCCCCAGAAACTCCTTGGACACACATACCCATGGTTTCATCAGGGTACCTCCCCGGTTTTCCCATCAGGGAATTCTGTCATCTAGGGGCCCAGGGAAACAGTTTCCAAAAGATGCCCCCATTTTTTTCCTTTTCCCGGGGCTTCCGTCTGCTCCCCCAATTGGGCCCGGGGCACTTTTTCCCGGGCATTTTTTTCCCTTTTAAACTTTGGGTTTTTTTCGCACATCGTCTCCGATGGGGGCGTTAAATTTGGGATTCCCGTTTTTGGGGCAGGGCATGTTTTTCCCGTCTGCAAGTCAAGTTAGATTTTTCCCAATGGCCTCCCAAACCCTCATCCAATGGACATGGAAGAGAGAACCAGATCCGGGGAAATTTCTTTGGTATTTTTTTGGACATCGGGGACAACTGGGCCAAAAACTGCTCCCCGGGCCCGGGAAGTTTTTTCTTATAACCCCGTGATGGGGATGCCGCCAGCGTCTCTCCATTTTTTGTGGCCCAGGGTCCCAAACCCGCCCCCCCCTCCCCCCCCCTTTCCCCCCTTGCCCACTGAGCGGAGGTTGCCGTTGCCCGATGCCAAGTTCAGGATTTTCAAGGCCATCTGGCAAGAGACTCGCCCTTTCCCCTACCTCGGGCCTCCGCTGTAGGGAAGGGCCCCCCAAAACAGCGAAAGGAGAAACCTGCCCCGCCCTTTCCCCCCCAAGGGGCCCAAGGGTTTTGGCTGTCCCGAAGTATTGCGCCTGAAGTTTCCCCAGTTACAAATTGGGCCCCCCCGTTCCTAGGACCCTTAAAGGTGCTCCGGAGCAAAACCCCCGGACGTAAAAAATCTGTTTTCTCCTCTTTCGGATTCCAAAACGTTTTCCATCTCCCTCCTAAAGCCTTCGGGTTTCCTAAACGGGTTTTTCCCTCAAAAAAATGTATCGCACCCCCTGGTGGGTTTGATTTGTGCGGGACATCTCGAGGTAAAAACACCCGGGCCCATAAAGGGACGTCTGGGGGGAAGCGCTTTTTTCCCCCGTGGTTTGGGGAAGGGCTTCGGATCCGAGGATAACCCGAGACCCCAAAGGGAATCGAATACCCTGAATAAAGATTCTTCCGGGGTTTCCCTTTGGGGGCCTAAAAAGGGGGAAAAAGGGCAAAGGGGGGGGGGGGACTGAAAACGGGTGCCCCCGCGCCCCGGCCGGGGTCGCGGGGCCCGTTTTTCCCTCCTCCCAGAGCGCCCGGGGGGGAAGGGTGGCGCCGTTTGGCCGTACTAGGGGCCCCGCGGGAACACCCTTTCCATCCACTTCCCTGCCAAGCCCCTCCCCCGGCTCCCTTCGCCTGCTGGCCAAACGGCGGGGCGCCCCCTTTAGCGCGCTTGTTCTTTGAAATTTTAAAAGGGGCCAAAAGGCGCCGGAAATTTTAGTTTAATTGCGGGCAATGACCCAAATATGGTTTAGGGATCCACGTCACTTCCCTGGATTTTTGGGTTGCCCCCCTTTCCCCTTTAGAAAAAGGGTTAACTTTTTTCTCCCTTTTCTACCTTTTTCCGGGACCTACGTTCTCGACCTAAACCTTTGCCCCCCTGCCCTGCCCTTCTGCCTGCCCCCAACTACGTCACGCCTCACGACTTTGTACTACCTCCCCCTTTCAACGGCCTTTCCGCAAGAAAGCCCGGGGGCCCGGGGGCCCACGCCTGGTAGACTCCCCCCCTCAGCCCCCGTTTTTGGGGCCCCGGGCTATGGGAAAAAAACCGGGCCCTACTTAAAATTCCTTTCCCCCCGGGCGTGGCTAAAGGGCCCCGGGGTTTTCCCGGGGGGTCCTGGTTCCCCCTATCCGGGCCGTTAAAGTTGTATATACCCAATTGCTTTTTTGGTTTTTTCTCATCTATCTTAAAACTCACGGGGTATGTTCACCATAAAAAAAAATTTGCGAAGCAATCAACCCCAAACCAAACTTTTTTTTTTGTGGTTTTCGTTTAAACCCAGCCCCCCCTTCCCTAGGCTACACCCTCGGGGACGGGCCCTGCACATGGATCCACCCCAATTTGGGCCTGCTTTTCCCTTCCCAACGGGCCCCAAACTAGTAAGGCTCCATGCCATACAATGTTTTCGGGGGTTTGAAAACTTTTTACGGAAAAATTTTATACCTCACTTCTCCACCATGATGGTGCCTATAATAGCACTTACTAAGAAGAACAGTAATCCCAAACTTTGGCTGCCAGAGTCGGAGGAAGTGTTTTCCTGTCTGAAGTCTGCATTTGCCTCTGTCTTATCTCATCCAGATACAGAAAAAACATTCCTCCTTGAGGTGGTTCTCACACAGAAAAGTCCCAAAGGAAAACCAATCACCTGTGGTATCTTCTCCAAAACTTTCTCCCATGCAGAAAGAAATTACACCTTTGGAGATCATGAGCTGCTGGCCATCAAATTGGCCTTAGATTAATGCTGCCATCTGCTGGAAGCAGCTCACCACCCAGTTAAAAGGGTTTTGCCACGATGTAATGTTGACGTGGGATCCTCCAAAATGGGTATTTATTCACTTTTCTAAATATATGTGATTACAAAAAGTGAAGCCTCTGAGAGCTACAGCTTTCTTTACAAGCCCTTAGTTACTTAAAAGTTTGCATTAGACACGACCAGCTCCAGCTAACAGGAGTTGAGGAGCTGATCTGGTAGCGCTTGCGTTGTCTGCACTTCTTATCTGATGACAAGAAACATGACTGAGCTTTCAAGGGACTGTGGAGAAAGATGTTGTGTCTTTTGTATAGAGAATCAACTGGTTCTAATGTTTTATTTGAGTACACATTGCACAAGGCTCCCTGCTTCCTCTGCTTCCTCAGAGTTGCTGGTCAGGCCCTCTCCCTCTCGTCTGTGAGGCTGCTGTGCTTTGTTTATAGTCTCTCCTGATCAGATTAAGAGGTAATGAACTCACTTTGTGGCAAAACCCCTTTAATATATACACAGACCACAAGAACCTCCTGTATATACAGACGGCACAGTGCTTCACCCCGCAGCAAGTGGCTCTTTTTCTCTTGCTTCGATTCTTGCTGCATTTCAGACCAGAGGACAAAGCCAGTGCTGTCTCACGTACTTCTGATATTGTGGGACTCAATTCAGCACCTCGACATATCGTCCCTCCTGAACGTCTGATCACTGTGGCACGTCGGTCCATGACAAATTTCTCTAAACTGGCTGGTCATCCTGGAGTCCGCAAAATGCTTCAGCTAATCCCCTGACACTACTGGTGGCAAAATTTACCCCAGGATCCCAAGGACTTTGTGGCTGCCTGTCAGACGTGCTCGTAATAAGGTTCCACGCCACAAACTGGCTGGTCTCCTGCTTCCATTACTGGTGCCTGAAAGACCCTGGGCTGATATCACTTTTGATTTTGTCACGGATTTGTCTCTCTCTTGAGCCTGCACAGTCATATGTGTGGTCATTGGCCAATTCTCTAAAATGGCGGATTTTGTACCTTTGGAAAAGTGGATCGGGTGAACCAAATTTTACATACCTAAAAAGAAACAAAACTACTATGATTGCAGTATTTTTTCACTCTGCCTTCCAAAAAATGGATTTATAACAGATAAAAATCTCTTTTTCCCCAAAAAATTATACCAATAAAAAACGTCAACTCATCCCGCAAAAAACAAGCCCTTTATACAGCTCCGTACACAGAAAAATAAAAAAGGTTATGGCTCTCACACTATGGCTCTCACATATGGACCTGCTGAGAGAAGCTAGCATGTCATACCGCATGGTGACCGCTGATAAAAATAAAAAACACTACCAGGATTGCTGTATATTGTTCAAAAACGCCTCACAAGAATCTTAATAAAAAGTGATCAAAGTGTTATATGCACCCCATAATGGTAACAATAAAAACGTCAACTCAACCTGCAAAAAAGTCCTTACTGAGCTCCGTATACAAAAAAATAAAAAATGTATGGCTAGCAGACTATGGAGACATTAAAACGCAATTCTATTGTGTAAAAATAATAAATTTCTAAAATTTATATCATTGCAATTGTACCGACCCACATCGTAAAGTTATCATGTCACTTATGCCACAAAACAAACACTGTAAAATTGAAGCCAAAAAAAAATGGGCTGACTTCTGGAAGGTGTCACGTGATCTGGTATTTTGGGGTCTTTGCAAATACGACATGGCACCTACCAAAATCTGCGATGCAAAAGCCAAATAGCGCTCTATCCCTTGTACACCCTGCTATGTACCCAAATAGCAGTTTACAACCTCATATAGGGTATTGCCGAATTTAGAAGAAATTGAGCAATAAGATTTGGGGTGCTTTTTTTCCAGGAATACTTGTAAAAATGAAACATTTTCAGCTAAAATTGCAGATTGTTGGAAAAAATATTTTTTTTTAATTTTCACCACCTAATGCTAAAAACATCTGTGAAACACCTGTGGGGTCTAAATACTCAAGGGGTGTTTATTAAGATTTAGCACCTTAAGGTAGACACCTTAAGGTAGAAACCTGGAATGCTGCCTAAATAAAATCATACTGAAAATGAGATCCCAAAGTCCGATAGGTGCTCCTCCTACTCTGAGGTTTGTGGTTGAGCCAAATAGTGCACTAGGGCCACATATGGAATGTTTCTAAAAATGGCAGAATCTAGGTGGTGGTAAGGGGTTAAAGGGCCAGCTAACTGCGAGGTTAGTTGCTGGACACTGACCCTTTAACTTGCCTTCCCCTCCTGACCCTTTTGCCAGATCTTTGGTGTTCGTCCCATTGAGAAAGTGCTGCCTGTTCCGACCTCTCTGCCTGCCCCCAAATATCCCCCAATTACATCTTTGTCTACGATTCTGTACCACGCACACCCCAGCCACCACCGCAAGCAGGTCAGGAGTAGCGACTTGGAAGTCTCCCGCCACACAAGTTCAACCTGCCTTGCGGCGGGCCATGACAAAGACCGGGGGCTCCTTAGACTTCACTCCTTGACATGGCTTATTGTACTGCTTGAGGTGTTTCAATGAATCCACACCACCTACATTATAGTTATACTGTTCCCCCAGTAGGTAGGTATCTAGGGCCAATTCTAGTAGGTAGGTATATAGAGCCTCCAGTAGGTAGGTACATAGGTATCCCCAGAATGTAGATAGATATACAGGACCCCCTCTTGTAGGTAGGTATATATGGTGCCCTAGAGGGTAGATAGATATATAGAGCTCCAGTAGGTAGGTAGGTACATAGACCTCCAGTTGATAGGTATATATGGCCCTCCCAGTAGTTTTGCTCCTGCATCCGCCGGCAGTGAACATAACAGTTCACTGCGGCGGGCGTGGAGCTGTAGGGCCCGGCGCTTCTAACCGCTGAAAGCCCAGGCCCTCCGGCCCGAGCGCTCAGACGCAGGACCGGCGGGTGTTAGCAGAGAGGAGCCGCCTGTGCTCTGCTCTGCTAATCAGCCTGCTAGGTGCTGACGTGGGCTGCGCGATGATGTCACTTCATTGAGCAGCCGAGCACAGACTGGCCAGCCGGCTGCGCAGTCAAAACGAGAGAGCGAGAGTCAGTTCAGTAAGTGATTTATTTATTTTTTAACAGTAAGCCTGCCCTAAGCCCCCTGCCTGCTTATTAGAGCCCCTATAACCCACTATGAGCCCACTGCCTTACTATATGAGCCCCTATAACCCACTATAAGCCCCCTACCTGACTGTATGAGCCCATATAACCCACTGTAAGCCCCCTGCCTGACTATGAGTCCCTATAACCCACTATTGTTGGGGTTCAGGGGTACACCGCCTGACTACTTCTGTCCAAATTGAACACTGAGTGCCGGCGTGAAGAAATGTCACCAAAACACAGAGAACTGGTATGACCTCTACTCCTCAGTGTGTAGCAGGCCCAGAATGAATGCCTTTATTACAATACAATGGATTTTACAAATTGGTTTCAGGGGCATGGTTAAGTTCTTTTGTTTCTTGCATTCTTCAGGAATGTGGCACTAGTTGATTGGTTCTCCAGATATAGTCACGGTTTCCACTCAGGTCCATGCTGCCACATAGTGGGGAGTGGTCCAGGAAGTGGGCGCCATCTTGAAGTATCTCTGCTGTTTAGCTAAGCTTATATGTGTGTCAAAACGATAAATTAGGGGTGGAAGTATTTTTCCACTGATCTTTATCCAATTAAATTTCTCCTCCGAATTATATTATTATTACAGCTGTCGAGAGCCGGAGCTCGAGAGATACAACCCACACCTTCCGTTTGGGGCATAAATCTGATTTATTAACAGGAAGTAACAGTTGGATATCTTCTACGTATTAAGAATCACATGATCATTCTATCATTGGCTAATTGGCTGTTGCTGAAACCACATAGTCTCCTGTATCTACATATGGTTGCTAAGCATTGGTTGATAAGAGACATTCCGAGAGAGGAATTTCTTTGGTTTCTTGATATAACTTCTCGCTGAAGCAGACAGTGCATCCGTTCCAAGTAAAGCTGTGTGAGAGATATCTGATACTTCGATAAGGATGTATAGCAGTAAAAGCAGTTTAAACAAACTCTCTGATGAGCTTAATAAGAATGTAATGATGAAACAGGCTTTGATGTTTTTTCCTTAAATCACCAACTTGACAGTCCCCCCTAAAAACATCAGAATCTGTTCTAACGCTCACCCCTAGAGCGTGAATGATGATTGATGCTCTTCCCTAAACTGAGCAAGAATGGGTAAAGGTCACTCTCCTTAGACAGCAGGGTGAACAGGTGGAGTGGGTGTTGAACCCACTGAACCACTGTCAGGCTTGCTCCAAGGGGGTGTAACCAAGCGACCGCTGGCATATTCACAGAGCCTTTGATGTTAAGGATGACTTTACCTACGACCGCCAGGTGCCACCTCAGAGCAGTCCCCGGCAGAAGCAATCTATGGTTTGTTTACAAACTCATAACCCTCAATTATTCTGGAAAGTCATGATGGAGGTGGCGCCTAATTGTTCAGCTATACCTTGTAAGGCATCTCGGGTGTAATTATCAAACCTCTGTTGATTATAATAGATGCAATTTATCCAGTCCACACTTTTTGTTGATTGTTATTTGGGGCGTAAGTGATTTAAACCCTGCTTTAACCTGATCCCTCGCTTTGAATTCATCAGGCACCCCCCTTGGTTGTCCCTCTTGTATTTCCACACACATCCAGACTAGACAAATATATGAAAGGATAAGGGAAAGGCTCATAATGACTTCCTTGCAGTGTGAAGCATGCACCCAGGTGGATCTTCCTTCAAGTTTCACTGAGGTTGGGGACACTAGGAGTATACTTGGTATGGTCTTTCAAATCTGGGCTCCAGAGAATCTCTGATGTGTTTCTGCACCCACACGAAGTCACCAGGT
This sequence comes from Phyllomedusa bahiana, assembly GCA_025379985.1. Taxonomy (NCBI): domain Eukaryota; kingdom Metazoa; phylum Chordata; class Amphibia; order Anura; family Hylidae; genus Phyllomedusa; species Phyllomedusa bahiana. Next base: position 8,883 of record JAODAL010047009.1, on the reverse strand, counting down.
TGTAGCTTTGATCAGAGTCTGGATCTGGAATGGAGGAGAACACTATGGCATGGATTAGTTTCAATTCATTACACAGATTTATAACATATTTTACAAGGCTATCATTCCCTGCACTCAACTGCTGTGGGTGAAACCTCCCTAATCTGGACGGGCCTGAGAATACTATCTCCTGAGGAGTGAGACCAGTGGGGCTGCCTAGGGGTATTTCTGACAGAATAGAGTGCAATGGGTAGGATCTCAGGCCAGGGAAGAGATGTTTCTTTGCTAGCCTTCAGAATTTTGTTCTTCAGAGTGGCGTTCATTCTTTCCACTTTTCCACTGGATTTGGGATGGTAGAGATTGTGGAGGCCGAGGTCAGCTCCTACTAGTTTACAAATGTCTCTGGTTACTTCTGCAATGAAGGCAAGTCCTTGGTCAGATTCAATAACCTCAGGGAACCCAAATCTGCATATCAATTCAGTCAATAGTTTCTTCACGGTGGTTCTGGCAGTCATATTGGTAACTGGGTAGGCTTCAGGCCATCCTGAGAACATGTCCACCACCCACCACTAGAACATACTTGTATTTTCCACTCTTGGGTAATTCACTGTGTTCAATCTGGATCTGCTGGAAAGGATATAGTGGTTTAGCCAAATGCATCCTTGATGTTGGCATCAGTCCTCCTGGTTTACAAATATTGCATATTTCACAACTTCTAGCATAGTTACTTGTTGTGGTGAAGATTCCGGGTGCTAGGTATATCTTGTTGATTGAAGAAATCATCTGGTTAGTTCCTTTGTGGGTAGTACCATGAGCCCATTTTACTAGAGCTGGATATAATGCCCTTGGTAAACAAAGTCTATTGTCTTTCCTCTAGAATCCATCTTGGTGTATCTCTGCTCCCAATTCCTCCCAACTTTTCCTTTCCTTTGGGCTTATTCGAGTTTGAAATTGTCTCAACAGGTTAACACCTGGATTCAATGCATCTTGTCCTTGGTTCTTCTCTTCTTCTTCCTCTCTATTCTTTCCTTCTTTCTTCTTCCTTCTTCTTTCTTCTCGCCTTCTCCTTCTTTCTTCTCGCCTTCTTCTTTCTTCTCGCCTTCTCCTTCTTTCTTCTCACCTTCTCCTTCTTTCTTCTCACCTTCTCCTTCTTTCTTCTCACCTTCTCCTTCTTTCTTCTCACCTTCTCCTTCTTTCTTCTCACCTTCTCCTTCTTTCTTCTCACCTTCTCCTTCTTTCTTCTCACCTTCTCCTTCTTTCTTCTCTGCTCTGGTCAGCACATATACAGCCACTCCTGCTTCCTCTCGAATCTCTGGGAAGAGAACTGCAGCCTTTGCAGCCAAGTCTGCTCTGTAGGTGCCTTCTACATCCTCTGTCTCTATTCTTCCATTGGCTTTAGTCTTTAAAATGGCCATTTGAGCTGGCAATCGGAGAGCATGCATCAGAGTCTGAACGGCTTCTTGATTCTTGATGGGCGTTCCTGTAGCTGTCTGGAAACCTCGCAGGACCCACTTCAGGCCAAAGTCATGGACTACTCCGTACACGTAGGCTGAATTGGTATATATGTTCACAGTCTTCCCTTCAGTGAGCTTACAAGCTTTAGTTACAGTCCAGAGTTCACCTTCTTGGGCTGGCATTCTCGAAGGTAAAGATGCAGCCTTCACAGTTTCTTGCAAGGTAACCACAGCAAATCCTGTATGGAATCGTCCTTGATCATCCGCATATCTGGATCCAAATCTCTGTGTAGAAGACGTAGTCTGGTTTCTCCAACTTGGATGCAGAGACAGTTAGGAATGATGGGAGGTTCAGCCTCCATTCGTTCAAGACAGTCATGAAGAGGGTCATCCGCGGCAGTCTGGTCTTCATCTGTGGTAGACTGATCTTCATCTTCATCTTCCCCCCTTGAGAGAGGAAGCAGAGTGGCTGGGTTAAAAGTAGTACATCTCTTCAAGGTGACATTCTCAGGCATCAGTAATGAGCATTGTATACGGAGGTGGCACTGTTTACTGAGATGAGGTTGCTGCGACTGTTTCAGGATCCCTTGCAGATCATGAGGAGCCAAAACATTGACCAGATGGCCTAAAATGATGTCTTGAGTTTTTTCAAGAAGAACTTGTGCAGCAATGACAGCTCTGAGGCAAGTATGGGCAGTCCGTGCAACCGACTCTAACTTGCACGACTAGTATTTTAGAGGTCTCATACGCTCTCCATGTTCTCTGTGCCAAGACTCCAGAAGCGTGGCCATAGTCTTCAAATAGGAAGAGGTTGAAAGGCTGTGAGTAGTCCGGGATTCCCAGAGCCGGAGCTTATAGGATAAGGGGGCATCCTCTACGTCTTGAGGAACGAAAGTTTCTACATAACTATAGAAAGGGATTGTCACGTCAAGGGAGGTGCAGTGAGCCCTAACCCAGTTTCAACCCAGCCCACTGTCCCTGCCTACTTGACGTGCTGCCCTAGGCGGCATGGTCGGGCAACTGGGCGACAGTCTCCTGCGCTGCTAAAGTGCTGTGGCAGTCAGAAGCAAGAATAGTCAGACAGTCCGGGTCAAGATCAAATAGGAACGCCAAAGCCACAAATCAGCACCAGAGGAATAAACGTAAACAAGCCGAGGTCAAAAGCCAAACGGAAGCAAAGCACAAAATCAGGAGACAAGCCGGTGTCAGGAGAACAAGCCGAGGTCAGGTACACAGATAAGCAAAAACACAATAAACCGAACAAGTAACACGAGGTAGCCAGGAATTATCACAGGCGCAGCACTCAGCCTTCAGGGGAGTTTAAATGGGTTCCTGGATTACCGCCCACTGCAGCTGATTGGAGCGGCCTCCGGGTCCTTCCATTGGCTGGTGCAACTCGCCCCCTGTCAGGAGTGGCTGGGCCCCTGTCACTCACAGAGTTGTCAGCAGCATGTGTATCAGGGTGGGATCGTGCATCAGCTGCTGCAGCCTGTAGATCCCTGCAGCCTGAGCACAGCTTAGCCCTGACAGGGATCCTTTACTGTTAGAGCGGTGAGACTGTGGAACTCTCTGCCAGAGGAAATTGTCATGGTGAATTCACTAACAGAATTCAAGAAGGGCTTGGATGCATTTCTGGGGCGTGATAATATAACAAATGATAGTGACTAGGATTCTGAAGAAGGGTCTAAATACATTTCTAGATGTATTATAACAAGTTATAGTGACCAGGATTCTGGAGAAGGGTCTGGATACATTTCTAGATGTAATAATATAACAAGTTATAGTGACCAGGATTCTGGAGAAAGGTCTGGAGACATTTCTAGATGTAATAATATAACATGTTATAGTGACTAGGATTCTGGAGAGGGGTTGTTGATCCAGGGATTTATTCTGATTGCCAGATTGAAGTCGGGAAGGAATTTTTTCCCTAGCATGAGGACAATTGGTTTCGACCTCATGGAGGTTTTTGCCTTCCTCTGGATCAACACTTTAACCCTTTAGCAACACTTTAGCAAAATGCGCTGAACTGGATGGACGTATGTCTTTTTTCGGCCTGACAAACTATGAAACTATGATAAATAACCCTAATCTTGCTAATCTTTCTGGGTATTGTAGTCCACCCAGTCCTTTTATTATTTATGTTGCCCGCCTTTGTACTTGTTGAAGCTCTACAATGTCTTTTCTGTGCACTGGTGCCCAAAACTGTACACAATATTCCATGTGTTGTCTAACCAGTGACTATAATGGGAGAATAATGTTCTCATCATGTGCATCTATGCCCCTTTTAATGCACCCCATGATACTATTTGCCTTGGCAGCTGCTGTCTGACACTGGCTGCTACAATTAAGTTTACTGTCCACCAGGATTCTCAAGTCCTTCTCCATGTCACTTTTCCCAGACTTTTTCCATTTAACATGTAGTCATGTAATGGATTTTTCTTCCCCATGTGCATAACCTTGCATTTATCTGTATTAAACCTCATCTGCCATTTCTCTGTCCAGGCCTCCAACTTATCCAGATCCCTTTGTAATAACACATTATCCTCTATTGTGTTGATTACTTTACAGAGTTTAGTATCATCTGCAAAGATCAATTTTCTACTGTGCAATCCCTGTGTAAGATCATTAATGAAAATGTTAAAGTATGCACCGTTAATTACCACCCTTTGTTTTCTATCTCTGAGCCAGTTGCTTACCCACTTGCACACATTTTCCCCCAGTCCAAGCATTCTCATTTTACTTACCAACCTTTTATGTGGCACCGTATCAAATGCTTTAGAAAAATCTAGATATATGACATCCAATGCCTCACCCCGATCCAGTCTAGCACTGACTTCCTCATAGAAGCTGATGAGATTAGTCTGACAGGACCGATCCTTCATAAACCCATGCTGGAACGGCGTTATACATTTATTTTCAGTGAGATACTCCAGGATAGCATCTCTGAGAAATCCTTCAAACATTTTACCCACAACAGAGGTTAAGCTTACCGGCCTATAGTTTCCAGGATCACTTTTTGACCCCTTTTTGAATATTGGCACCACATTTGCTATGTGCCAATCCTTTGGGACATAACCCATTATTATACAGTCCATAAATATTAAGAATAGGGGCCTATCTCTGACATCACTTAACTCCCTTAGGACACGTGGGTGTATACCATCAGGACCTGGGGATTTGTATTTTTTAATCTTCTTAAGACAGAGTTGCACTTCTTTCTGGGTTAGACAAGAAACATTTAAGTTGGAGTTTACCTCATCCCTCTGTTCAACAGGAAGGTCATCCTCCTCGGTAAATACAGTGGAGAAAAAATTGTTTAATAGGTCTGCTTTTTTCTCATCGCCCTCTACTGTCTCTCCCTCAGAATTTTTCAAAGGGCCAACGTTTTCTGTTTTAATCTTTTTACTATTATATAGTTAAAAATATTTTGGGGTTAGTTTTACTTTCTATAGCACTATGTCTATCAGTCTCCAGCTTTGCTTCCTTTATATTAATATTAAACACTTTATTTTTTTCCCTATAGCTTCTTAGCGCCTCTTCATTGCCCTCCTGTTTTAGTACAACCTCAATTCCAAAAAAGTTGGGACACTAAACAAATTGTGAATAAAAACTGAATGCAATGATGTGGAGGTGCCAACATCTAATATTATATTCAGAATAGAATACAAATCACAGATCAAAAGTTTAAACTGAGATAATGTATCATTTTAAGTGAAAAATATGTTGTTTCAACATTTCATGGCATCAAAAAATCCCAAAAAAGTTGGGACCATGCCGTTTTTAGCACTGTGTGGCATTCCCCCTTCTTCTTACAACAGTCAACAGACGTCTGGGGACAGAGGAGAACAGTTTCTCAAGTTTAGAAATAGGAATGCTCTCCCACTCATGTCTAATACAGGCCTATAACTGTTCAATCCTCTTGGGCCTTCTTTGTCGCACCTTCCTCTTTATAATGCGCCAAATGTTCTATATAGGTGAAAGATCTGGACTGCAGGCTGGCCATTTCAGTACCCGGATCCTTCTCCTACGTAGCCATGATGTTGTGATTGCTGTAGAATGTGGTCTGGCATTATCTTATTGAAAAATGCAGGGTCTTCCCTGAAAGAGATGACATCTAGATGGGAGCATATGTTGTTCTAGAACCTGAACATAGCTCTCTGCATTAATGGTGCCTTTCCAGACATGCAAGCTGCTCATGCCACAAGCACTCATGCAACTCCATACCATCAGTGATGCAGGGTTCTGAACGGAGCATTGATAACAACTTGGGTTGTCCTTGTCCTCTCAGGTCCGAATGACATGGCGTCCCACTGTTCCATAAAGAACTTCAAATTGTGACTCATCTGACCACAGAACAGTTTTCCATTTTGCCACACTCCATTTAAAATGACCCCTGGTCCAGTGCAAATGGCTGAGCTTGTGGAGCTTGCTTAGAAATGGCTTCCTCTTTGCACTGTAGAGTTTCAGCTGGCAACGGTGGATGGCACGGTGGATTGTGTTCACTGACAATGCTTTCTGGAAGTATTCCTGAGCCCATTCTGTTATTTCCTTTTTTGCATTCCTGTTTGAGGTGCAGTGACGTTTAAAGGCCAGAGATCATGAGCATCCAGTAGAGTTTTACGGCCTTGACCCTTACTCACAGCGATTGTTCCAGATTCTCTGAATCTTTTGATGATGTTACGTTAAAGGTTGATGATGATAACTTTAAAGTCTTTTCTATTTACACTGGGTAGACCCATCCTGGTAAATTTCTGCACTATCTTTCTTGAGCAACAAAGGTGGAATTGGTGATACTCTTACCATCTTGGTTTCAGAGAGACATTGACACTCTGAGTAGCTCTTTTTATACCCAATCAAAGTTGCCAATTCACCTAATTAGTGTTGATTGGTCTTCCAGCTGTTCGTTATATGCTCAATGTATTTTTTTTCCCGCCACTTATTGCTACTTGTCCCAACTTTTTTGGCATTTGTAGATACTGTGAAATTTGGAATCAACATATTTTTCCTTTCAAATGTTACATTTACTCAGATTAAATTTTTGATCTCTCATCTATGTTCTATTCTGAATAAAATATTAGATGTTGGCATCTCCACATCATTGCATTCAGTTTTTATTCACAATTTGTTTAGTGTTCCAACTTTTTTGGAATTGAGGTTGTACATGAAACGCTTTCTTTTTGTTATTTATTGCCTCTTTTATATCCCTGTTGATCCACATTGGGTTTTTCCTGTTTCTAATTATTTTTATTAACCCCTAAGGTATGTACCTCTCACAGTGGTAGCCTGGTTTTTTTTAAAAAATACCCCATTTATTATTTGTTCTGCCATATTTAAACACATTGCCCCATCAATACGGTTCAGGGCCCCCCTAAGCAGAAAAAAATTTACCCCCTAAAATTCAGTTTTTTTTGTGGCTCCTTGACAAAAAACCTATTGAAGGATAAACAAAATTTATTTATTAGGTCACTATTTCCTTGCCCCCTCAACCTGAACCTTTTTTAACTCTGTCAGGCTATTAGTCAATTTTAAAGTTAAAGGGGGCCTTTCCTCTGTTGGTTCTTGCACCATTTGGAAAAAGGAATTATCTTTATTATTGACAAAACCCGTTTTTCCTTTATGGAGACAGGTTTTAATTCCCAATTTCAGATTCCCCAATTTATTTTTGGGTAGTTAAATCGCCCCTAAAAACACCTCATTCTGAGGCCCCATTTTGCGCCTCATCTATTTGCCCGAGGGGTCTCTTTTTGGGGTTCTGTTATTTTTGGGGGGCCTATACAACCCCTATTATATTATATTGTTTTTTGTTTCCCCCAATTATATTTACCCATAGTTTTTTCCACTGTTTATTACCTGTACCTATAATTCCCCCCCAAATGTTGGCTTCAGACAGGATTTTACATAGAGCAGACACCTCCCCCCCTTCCCTCTTTACATCCCTTCAAAAAAGACTGAACCCCTGTAAGTTAACCCCCCCAGTGTACTCTCCCAGCCAGTCTCATTATCTCCAATATGTCATATTTTTCCTCAGCTATTTTTAATTTTTTCATTTATTTTGTGGTCAGGCCCCGGGATTGGTCACATGCAATTTAGGATTTTTTTAGTTTTTTTTTCTTTTCCCCCGATCTTTTTAATATTGCTACACTTCCTGTTTTATTCCAATTCCCAGCTCTCTACTACACTACTTGCATGCATCTTTGTATTACCCTCCCCCCCAGTCCCTATTTTAAATATTCCCCCAACCCCGGCATTTTTTTCCCCCCCAAAAGCCCCTCCCCATTTTGGTGCAACCCATCCCTAGTATAGAGTCTGTAGCCAAGACAGAAATCAGCCCAGTTCTCCAACGACCCAAATCTGAAAATATTACCTTTTAGGCTTTTGGCCTAAGTCCCTGAAATCATTTTTTAAGGACACTCTACCTACCTCTAACTTTGTCATTTGGGGCCAAATTTCACCATACAGCTGGGTTTCCACCGCCCCACCCGCAAACTTAAACCCGATCCTGATAGTTTGAACTCGGGCCCCCGGAAACAACATACGTTCAAAAAACCCGGGCTTTGTGGCAGATTGCCCTGTCTGGCCCCAAAATGGAAATTGAAGTTGATTTATAGTTGAGGGTATTGACGTAGTTGCTGTCCTTTTTTTAGCAAGATTCTTTTTTCTCACAGCTTTAGTGCGGCCGCCTCATGATTAGAGACGGGCAATTTTGAAATTCGGTTCGCTCACTTTCCCCCCCGAATTTCCCCCAAAAAATAAATTTTGTTCCAATTTCTTTTTGGGCAATCACCCTTAAAAACAGCTATTTTTCCCCTGCACAGAGCCTGCAGGGGGCTGTAAACGTTGTGACATGCTTAAATATGCAGAGGGAGCTTGGTTTGGTCTTCAACAATTTTGTGTTTTAATGACACGCACATACTGCCCCGCTTTAGAATCGCTTCACTATAAAATTCCCCGGCACTTAAAGGGCAAAAATCCCAAAAAAAAGAAGAGGAAGTAGCCGATAAAGTCATGGGAGCGACAGCTGGAAAAAAAAGTAGACTCAGGTGGCAACATTTGTGACAGAGTGTGGGGGTGACGGCGGCAGCCCGCAAGAGGTCAGACAGAGCACAAAGACTTTGGAGGTTGGGAAAACAGGAATAGGCCACAGAATGGCACAATGACACAGTGTGGGACGTATGGGAGCACCACAGCAGCAGCATAGGTCAGACTTTACAATGACAAGTGTGTGGGCACGGCAGACCCACAGCGCATGTGGTTTAGACAGGGACAATAACAGTGTGTAGGTCACGGCAGCAGCAGCATGAGGTCAGACATGGCACAATTACAAATTGTGGAGTTTCGGGATCAACAGCAGCACAGCATGAGGGCAAACAGTGGCACAATGGCATTCTAGAGGTGGCAAAAAAGGATTGGGGCCCCAGAATGGGGACAATGAACAGTGTGTACGTCATCG
>JAODAL010047008.1:0-30355 GCA_025379985.1 Phyllomedusa bahiana | reverse complement strand
ATTGGTGGGTCTTGAACCAGTAGACCAACAGGTGTGTGTGTGGGGGAGAAGGGTGACTAGAAAGGAGGTGAGAGGAAAAGTAAGTATAAGTTTTTAATTTTATCAGGACATATGTTTGGTTAAAATATTTTATCAGAAAGACCCAGAAAGCCCATTTGAAATATCCACATAGCTTATGAATCAGACTTTCCCTTATGGCTCCATAATTATATTTTATTTTAAGTTTTTCTCCCCCAATCTATCTCTATATGATTTGTCTTAAACATCTTCTGATCAGACTGTTTTGTCATCCCATCAACCAATGCATTGTAAACAGAAACCCAGATACCATTCTCAATAATCACAGAGCCACTGGGGGCATAGTTTTCTTTTAGACAGACTTCCATTTTGCTTGCCTTAAGCAAGCAATATGGTACCATAAATAATGCAAAGCAGGTGAAAAATGACTGATCACTATATTTCTATGCACATTAATATGAAAGAAGGAGAATAAAGCACATATTTAGGTAGTTTTTACCTTTAAACCTTTAAATGTTAAATTATCATCAGGACCACAGATGCCATGGATTAAATAGGAACAGCAGTCAGTCAAGTTTGTAGAGACTGAAAGTGTATGTTCAGCAGGAATATAGCAATACTGCTCGTGGTACGGTAGTTTTAAATGTCTTTTCCCTCATAACTAGATTATTCAGTACAATGTCATTTGCTGCCACTGACATTTTCTTTAAAGTCATAAAGGCCTATATAGTAATAAAAGGGCTCCGAATAAAATTAAGAATATCATGTATAAATTATCCTTAACCTTAGCTTCATTTGGACTGTGACTTTTTAGACCTGATCAATTTTCATGAAACTATTCACATAAAAGTCTGAAAAAATATTTAATTCTTATCTTCCATAAAGATAGCTGCAACCGGTTCAGTTCTTTGTTCATAATTAAGATCACAATTCATGCCAGGGACTAACTCTCCCACCTAGAAGAACGGGGGTACATACTTGTGTATGTATTTTTTAACCTTTTCAACAAAATAAACAATTCTGTATTGAAATGGTTTGTTGAAATGTGTTGTTTCGCACTGGAATGCTCCATCTGAAATGGCTATAAGCCTTTGAAACTGTAAACAACACAGATAATATGGAAGCCTTTTGCTGTGTTTAGTATATTTCAGTATCCTGCATTCCCCTGCATTAAATATAAGTCATATGTTAGATGCTATTTTAAACTTCAATTATTTAATGAGCTTTTCCAATTAAAATTTTGAAATTACCATAAAATTGTAAATGACAAGTTAGAGCTAATACACATGGCCATATTATGAATTTGTACAACCTTCAAGATGTATAAAGTCATAAGAGAGCAACCACAGACTTGTAAGGGGCTCTTTTGTACTTTGGTACATCTGAAAACTATGGCATGCTCCATCTGTTATCATGTTACAATGCAATTTTTACCTTGTAGAATTGCACTGTACAGATATATACAGAACTCCAGAGCTCAGAGACACAGGGGCTCCATGTGCTGAAAAACAACCTGTGGCACCCAGCTTACCCATATCCATGAGACATTAGAAGAAGGAAATTTCTCACTACCCATTTAATGATATTCTTTGTAAGGAAATCATGTATCACATTCCTCAATAATGAATTCTAGAGTCTACTAATTATCACAGTCAACTTTTTAAAACTATTTTATGAACTCCTCTTTTTAGTCACAGTGGACATTCCATGACTTTATTTTCTTTTTTTTACCTTTTTGCAGAATTTTTTTGCGGTTTTGTGTTTCTTCCTTTGGTCAGTTTTTGGTTGTAAGTTTTGCAGTAATTGTAAGGATGTATAAAAGTTATAGATCAGTCTTGTAGGATATCCCAACTTGCGCAATACAATGATTTATATGTTGCTTTACTATACCTATTAAATGTAGCATGAAACTTTGTTGAGGCTTGTTCACACGATTTTGCTGTGGATTTCACCACTTATTCAATGAGACTTTCTGTGTTCTGTCCAAAACACTTTCAAACAGAATTCACATGAAATTGCTACAGATTTACAAATCCACATTGTTAAAATCTTATTCAAAGCAGATTCTTATTTAATATAATGGGGCTTTGGGTTCCACACAGAGTTCACATAGATATTAGTAACGAATACACTCAAATTCTGCACTAAATTAACATTGTGTGAACTGGCCCTGAGAGCTCACTAATATCTCTGAGTTAAAGAGCATACCCTTAAAACTGAACAAAACAAGCTAAAAAAAAATTGTTTAGAAATGTTATACTTTTCTTAGGAAAGATAGAACAATACCAGGATAGCTTCCAATCATGGGACTGGCCTATTAATGTACCTGATGATTCTCCATTGGGCCCAGGCTCTAACAAGTTATAGGCCCCTAATACAACAGCCATCCAATTCCTTTCCACTAAGGTCTATTTCTTATGGATTTGTTCAAAAATGACTTAGTAGATCTTATTGATAGTATGTTCTGTATGACCAATGATAACAAGTATATCATGCAAAAAAGGGGAAGTTCAAAGCTTTCCACATTACTGCCCATCATACATCTCCATTCTCATCTCACTCTAGCATCCCACTGCTATAACTCTCTTAGCTAATAGCCTGCAAATCTTATCCCCCCTGATAATAACCTTCCTTGCCTAGTACTGGTAGGTTGCTGCCCAACTTTCCCTAAAACCTGGGTGGCTACTCTAATGACATTTCTTTTCTTTCTGGTTAAATAAGTCCAATTGCCTCTTCCTATATTTTTGAATAACTGCTGTTTTCTAGTCTGAACTATAGAAATATTTAATTAAAATACAGTGGTCTTGATAGATCTGTGGGACATAAACATAATCCTTCATAGTCAATCCAGAGACAGGCAACAAACCATATGTGGCTGATGAAATTTGCCAAAAAGTAGGGTTACTGACTCCAAATATGTCAATCAGAATAAATTCCTGGACCAATGCCTCATCTCCAGAATCAAGTGCATCTAACTAGATATTATATCTTGCAAGAATAACAGGCAAAACCTTCTTGAACTTGTTGAATGAATCAACCATTACTAGTGCAGAGAGTTCCGTAGTCTCACCGCTCTAAGAGTAAAGAATATATGCCTATGATGATGGTGAAACCTCCTTTCTCAATATGTAGAGAATGCCTCTACATGATCTCAGGCCTTGGTTTAATAAGTTGATTTGACAGATCTCTGTGCTCTCCGTTCATTTATATGTACATAGTAATTTGAGCCACCTTTTTTCAAAACTGGATAACCTTAAAACTGATCATATGTTTCCTACTTTTCAGGTACTGAACTTACCTCACTTAAAGTTTTACTCCATCATTTTGAACCCTTTATCACTCTGTTAGCAAGTGGCTTGCTTGTTCTAGTATTGAAAATACGACAAGGGCGGATAAAAAACTATTCCCATTAGGAGGCAATGAAAGCCTCAGTACTACATGGGAGAGAATGCACAGGTGCAGATTACCCTTAATAATTGCAAACACACCTGTCCATGAGGGAGGAAATGCCGTAAAATAGAAATTTGGGATAAGAACCAGTTCACACCAATATGCAGAAAATCCAGTGTTCTATACAGAGGAGACTGTTCAAATGCAAAGATATATAAAAACAATCACTCATACGCCTACTATCCATGAGGGAGGTGATTGGGTATTTGAGCAGGATGCCCAGCATATTGCCAATGTTTTGTCCAGCCATTGAACGGTGAGTATGGTCATGTATCTGTGTTTTTAAGTAAGTGATGTCCCATTTTTGTGTGAAATTTTTTTTTCGCTTGCCCATAGTGTATTTTTTACCAAAATTAAAAGTTTTATTAAATTTCTTGGCTCTATAGCCAATCTCATTCATTTCCCAAATTTTTCCGGTGTATAAGTATTTTCAGTGTTTGTTTTTGTGGCTTCCAGTGATCCACCTTCCCTTTCTTTTAACTATGATCCTCTCTTGTATATGAACCCTGCATTTCCCACCTTAGATCTCTTTTATGTATGAACCTTGCATTATATCTGACATTGGTCGATCTCTGCCTACTTGCATCAAATCTAGCTATACAGTAATTAGGAATTTTATCAGTATCCCCTTGGATTTCTGATCTGAGAAACACCGTTATTACAGTACGACAGTTCACCTCTTTCCTTTACTACCCTGTTTGACCTCACATCACAGCTTTCTTTTTTATATACAGGTTTATTATATTGTACTCTATGGAGCAGATTTACCAATCCTCTCTAAAACTGGCAACAGACACATTGGGCCACATGTATGAAAACCTTCTAGGTCTAAAACTCACTTTTTTGTCCATAGCAACCAATCAGAGTGCCTCTCTTATTTTTTCAGAGCACTATATGAAATTAAAGGGGCACTATGGGCAAAAAAAATGAGTTTTAAACCTATACAGTTTTCATACATGTGGCCCATTGACTATGTTATATAAGAATGCACCAAATTTATCACAGTGGCTCATGGTGTTTGATCATTTTTACACGTATTTAGGTATGTCTAAGTTTATATACAGATTATCAGTTAGCTTACTTTGCCCCAAAATAATTTTGGCACACTTTTGGTGTATGCAGTCTCATTTTATTCTATTCCAACTCGCTGTGAAGTAACGCCACCTTCCCCCATGTAACTACGTTGCCTTGTCAAGTGAGACACAAATAGCATAAAAAGCAAATGACAAATATGTCTAAAACTAGATCTACCTAAATGTGCCAAAATTTGGTATAGTTTATGATAAGGTTTAGGCTCAAACACACACATATATATCTATTGTGACAGAGCAACTTTACCTTAGGTGGTCGCATGGTTCCGCCACTAGGTGGAGTACAGCAGGAGACCTCTTCTCGGTGGGGGAAGACAACTATTTTGCGTCAGTAGCCATAGGTTACTGACACATGTAGCTAGCATGGCTTCTATGCGGCTAATGATAGGTTGCCTTTCCCAGAATGGCGTTAGCGTTGGGTGGGTGGCCAATCCTATGTTCCGGGACAGACTTTTGGCAGGTCCCTGGAGGCCTATAAAAAGCCCGATGCTCAAGGTGATCTGGAGGTGTGGTCGGTTACCTGAAGCTGGGAACGACAGTAAAGCCGAGGAGAAGCTCTAACCCCGCATGGCTTGAGAGAATCCTAAATTGTATGGTGGGAACACACTACTGTGGTGCTGGATGATAGGCCCAGACCACATTAAAGAGGGTCTCTCTTTGTACTTAGCTAGTGGCTAGATGGCCTACAATTTTGTTTGTGTTCTGTAACCTGTGCCTGTGAAGGAATAAAGCTGGCTGAGGCCAGTCTTAAAATATACTGTGTGGTCCAAATGCCATGCTTACTGTGTGCCATAACCACTGACCAGAAGAGTGGCGATCACGATGAAGTAAGCAGATTAATCCCCTGGACTGTCCAAGATGGCGTCCAAATGAATGTAAGTTAGGTGACAAATTGCTAGTAAGATTGTGCATATATATATATTATATATATATATATATATATATATATATATTATATATATATTATATATATTTTATATATATATATAATATCTATCTATCTCCCGTGAGAAATCTGACTAGCAATTTGTATATTTGTGTGTGTGTATGCAAATATATGGATAGTCATTATGCCTTTTCTAACCCCATGGGATATAATATGAAATATTATAAACATAAACATAGAATGGGATTCTTTCCTGGAAGAGTGGCAAGACTGTGGAATTATTTGGCAGAAGAACCTGTCATGGTGAGCTCACTAAATGAGTTTAAAAGGGGCCTGGATACAGTTCTAGAGTGTTATAATATAGCAAGTTATAATGATTAGAATACTGGAGAAGGGTCGTTGATCCAGGGATTTATTCTGATCGGAGTCAGGAAAGAGTTTCTCCCTAAAATGAGGACAATTGGCTTCTAACTCATGGGTTTTTTCCTTTTTTTGCATTAACTCTTCAGAATAATAAGCTGAACTCGATTGTATTGTCTTTTTACAAACCATGCAACTATGTTTTGTCCCACAACTGAAGAATTTAGACAGATGCTGGTAATGGATGTGACTAATCATGCCTGCTATATTCACATAATACCCGAAGGGCCACATGTATGAAAACTGTCTAGGTCTAAAATTCACATTGTTGTCCATAGCAACCAACAAGAGCACCCGTCTCATCTTTCCACAGCACTGTATGAAATGAAAGGGGCGCTCTGATTGGTTGCTATGTGCAACAAAGTGAATTTTAGACCTAGACAGTTTTTATACATGTGGCCCTAAATCTTACCTTCACATCGATTCTAGAAAGTTTCCCACCTAGTCACATATTGTGGAGCAAGCAGTAGCAATAGTCACAGTCATACAACATGATAGCTACCACTAGAATTATGGTTGGAGTTAACAAGCATTAGAATGATCCTAGTGAGAGGAGAAATGTCAGGGCCGAACCAAACTATTCATCCCTGTCGTTATAAAGGTAACAATCCATTCGGGCTATTGCTTTAATTAATAGAAGTTTATTGACTTGACTAAGAAGAAAAATTGACTTACGGTAAGTACAAAAATCATGAGACTTTTATTTGAATTACTTGTGATTATTATTATTTTTTCTTTTGCCATTTTAGAAGCAGAAAGGTAATTATTGCAGGCCTATGAAAACCCCAGGACCCATGCAGTTACTGTACCTTAGATGCCATTTATAATATTTGCATGTATTTCTTCAGTTTAATAACAGAATCTATTGCCATCAAACTCCTTCAAGGAAACTACAAACGGAAGACAAATGTGTCGTTAGCATTGACGGTTACATACAACAAACTGCAAATAAACATGCAAGTAATTAACATTTTTATTAGAAAAATGACTTATGCTTGTTAAATTAACATGCATAGAGATTTCATTAATATGCATCACAACTTATCAGAATATAAAGCTATCAACAGTGCAAACATATGTTCATACAGACAGGCTCATTGTATTCATGTATCCATACACAAGGACTCAAAATGCAAATTTGTCATTGATTTAGAATCCGCAAATTGCAAAAGGAAAACAAATCTTTGAAATGAGCTAAGTTTGATGTTGGGAACGCTGTCTGTCCCTAGGTAAGTAGATTCATCATCTGTTGAGTATTTGTTGAGCTGGTGATTAACAGGGGGAAAAGAGGGGGAAAAAAGTTTTGATAATTTAAGAAGTGACAACATATAAAATTGAGTGCCACTTCAAGATTTAGGTGTTATATTGTGTGTACATTTTTAATCCTAAGGGCTTAAAATATATTACCTAAAGCAGTATTCCCACAGTTGAATTACTTTCGGAAGCAGGAAAGTAACTAACATAGGAAGTGAAATGAAATGGGAAATAGAATATAATTACACAGTCTCATTTCTAATATGACTGGCTTCAAAACATTTAATTTAAGCCAAGCCTAATTTGGCCGTTATGGGCAGCATGCCAGGGTTGGATAAAGTACGTAATAACACTGTATGCAGTTGCTTTACTGTGAATTAACTGCAGAAAGAGCAAGGAAAAAAAATCTTGACTTCAGGGAGATTTCCTTAAAATTATTCAACTACAGATGTGGATAACTATGTTCTAGTTTCAAGTGCAACATCTTCAAAATTGATTAGCACTTGTTAATGGCGATCATTAATGTATTATTTTCAGCTTAAACTAAGGGCCACTTGTATGAAAACTGTCTAGGTCTAAAACTCACTTTGTTGCCCATAGCAACCAATCAGAGCGCCACTCTCATTTTTCGGAGCACTATATGAAATGAAAGGGGACCTCTGATTGGTTGCTATGGGTAATAAAGTGAGTTTTAGACATAGACAGTTTTCATACATATGTCCCTAAATGTTTATTCATTTTGTAATACATCTTAAAAGAGATCAAAACTTCATATTCTGATACAGCGCTCCATGTCCTCTGCATAAACATAAGAGGAAATTACTTGGGTGAGCATTTTATGAACTGATCTGAATAGAAGTCTGTTGGGCTAAGCTTTGCCAAATTTATTAACATGCGCATGTCTCTTAATACATTTGGCATAACTATAGCTGTCCATTAGCGACAAGCTGAAATCTAGTATAAGTATGGGATACATTTTCATTACATGCAGGGGCGTTGCTAGGGTCCCAAAACATCCAGGGCTCGGGCCCTTAAGTTTTTCTGAGTAGGGCTGGGTTCACACGGAATTTTTTGCGTCTCAATTGTGAATGTGTGATGTATTTTGTACAGAGAAAACCTTTGTATGTAGGTCAGGAGAAATATAAGTGATTACACTGCAGTTACATTTGGTGACTTACAGGAGACGTCTATGAAGAGTTGTTCTCTTTCTCTTCATCTCCATCTGGCCCAGATGCCATGACGTCCTCTCCTGGCAACGACTCTTCACTGTAGATGTACAAAACGACATCTTAGACTCTACTTTTTATCAGCATTTCTCTACAATTTCCTATCTTCTTTACAAAATCCCCATCTATAGTGCCCCAAATGGTAATAATTACCCCCTTGTAGGTAAATATTTGGCCCCTATAGCCAGGTAGTAGCCCACGGTAGCCAGGTTGTAGCCCCTTTTAGCCAAGTTGCTGCTCCCTCTAGCCAGGTTACTGCCCTCTGTAGCCAGGTTACTGCCCTCTGTAGCCAGGTTACTGCCCCCTGTAGCCAGTAATATGCTCCTTGTAGTCAGGTTATTAGTCCCCTGTAGCCAGGTTACTGCCCCCTTAGCCAGGTATATGCCCCCCATAGCCAGGTAATATCCCCCCTTTTTGCCACATATAATATGCCCCATATGCAACATATGCCCCCTTTGCCACATATGCCCCCTTTTGCACATATGCCCCATAAGCCACATATGTCCCTTTGCCACATACGCCCCCTGTAGCCACATATGCCCCCCTCTAGCCACACATGCCCCCTGTACCCATAATATGCCCCCTGTAGCCACACATGCCCCCCTGTAGCTATTAATATGCCCCCTGTACACACAATGCCCCCTGTAGCCATTATATGCCCCCCTGTAGCCAAAACATGCCCCCTGTAGCCACACAAGCCCCCCTGTAGCCATTAACATGCCACCCTGTAGCCACATATGCTCCCTGTAGCCACACATCCCCCCCCTGTAGCCACACATGCCCCCTGTAGCCATTAATATGCCCCCTGTAGCCACACATGCCCCCTGTAGCTATTAATATGCCCCCTGTAGCCACACATGCCCCCCTGTAGCCATTAATATGCCCCCCTGTAGCCACACATGCCCCCCGTAGCCACACATGCCCCCCTCTGTAGCCATTAATATGCCCCTCTGTTGTCTTTAATATGCCCCCTGTAGCCATTAATATGCCCCCCTTTTGCCAAAATGCCCCCCTGTAGCCATTAACATTCCCCCCTGTAGCCAACATGCCCCCCTGTAGCCATTAATATTCCCCCTGTAGCCACACATGCCCCTGTAGCCATTAATATGCCCCCTGTACCCAAACACATGCCCCCTTTTAGCCACACTTGCCCCCTTTAGCCATTAATTTGCCCCCTGTAGCCACATTTGCCCCCCTTAGCTAATAAAAATAAAATAAAAAAACCTACTTACCTAATGAGGCACGGTCCGCGCATCCAGGTCTTGCAGCTTGTGAACGATGTAAGCAGCGTGATGTCATCACGCTGCTTACGCCATCTCACGGGACCCGGGACCTCCTCGACCAGCAGAGCTGCCGGCTCAGAGGATCCCGGCGTCGCAGGGGGGTGATGAAAGCGACGCGTCACACCCCCTACGACGCTGTTTGTTTTGTACAGCCTTACCAAGCGCTTTTACATACAGGGGAGAAGACAGGACGGGAACGATCCGTCCTGCCTCCTCCCCGACTCTGACTGCGCGGCTGCTGTGAAACGGCCGCACAGTCAGAGAGATCGGCGGGTGCCGCCCACACTAAGGAGTGCTCCATGTCCACGGCAGCGGCCTGGAACCGCAGAGAATCGGGGCACAGGCGGATTCATTCGGGGCTCGTGCCCCGAATGAATCTGCCTAGCGATTCCCCTGATTACATGTCATGCCAGTTTCTGCAGTAAATTATAGTAAATCTGTCAGAAAGCAGTGGGGCCCTGTATTCTCTCACCTAAGTTTTGAAAACTATTGAGAGCTGCATATAAATTAAAGAGTCACAAATTGTTGCTCAAAACATGCATGTGCCAAAACTTGTAACTTTTTTCTACCTTTTTATCACCGTAAGAGTTAAAATATAATTTACTAGCCAACTGCAAGAGCCATTAGGGGGAGCATAAGAGATTACTGGATACTTTTATAGTGTTAAAGGGGATGTTGTTTCACAGAACCACAGCCAGCTTCAGGTCTCCACTTCCTGTTTAAAGTGTGGGTGAGTCAACAGCAGTGATTGGCATATCAGCTCTGCTATTCCTACTGTAACTGATCCTGTTACAGTAACATGAGTGCTGGAGGATTGTAAACAGCAGTGCACAAAGCCACAGAGCTTCACATGAAACAAAAATTTTTTTGCTCATTAATGTACACTCTGTACCCCATCCTGAAAGAAAAAAACCGAAATGTAGATATTTTTGCAAATTTATAAAGAAAAACTGAAATATCACATTCGGAGGATTTATCCGCAATGGACCTCCTTTGTCAAGCGTATGGCCGGCAACATACCTCCCCTTCCTTATATACGTCATAGGTTTGTCATTTTACATATATCTTATTTACATTATAAACATTACAATTTATTCAAAACATTATTCTACTTATTAGTACCCCTCTCATTGAAACCAAAATTTCATCACTTTATTCTATTTACCTAAACAGAAGGTAAGCACCGCTAGACACTATCAGCACCATGACTGATCACAGGAATGCACTCCATCGGCACTCCTTGTTCAGTCCAATAGGTGTCAGGGCATTCAAATGAGAGATCCAATACACCTCACGTTGTAAAAGCCGTTCACAATAGTTGTCTGATCACTGCCCTCTACCTTTTCTAACAAACACCATCTGAGCTCGCTAACATTGTGTCTATGATTCAAAAAATGCCTTGCAAAATGAGTTTTGCCAAACTTTTTCTTTTTATCTATACTTTCACCTCTTATGTTCTTAATTTCCTCATACTTTTGGGCTTCTACTTTAGATTTAAACAGCCTAATTTGTGAGCGATGTTCATTTAATCTGATTCGGACCATTCTCGTGGTCTGCCCTACATTTACTGACCCACAGGGGTACTTCAACATGTACACTACATTACATGTGTTACATGTGAAGTATCCCCTAATGGGGATATCAAAGCCTTTTGTGGGATGTGTAATGCTTTCACCTCTTATAATGCTAGTATAATTTTGACACGAGAGACACGGAAAGGTGCCTCTCCTTTGTGTTCGAAGGAATTCCTGTCTTGTTGGTCGAACCTCCATATCCAAATGGACAATGTGGTTGAAAATAGATTTCCCCTTACGGTATATAAACCGCGGGTATTCCTTAAATAGGTGACCCTATTTTGGATCATTCTGTAATAATGTCCAATGTTTTAAGATTGTATTTTTAATTAGCATAGTGTGTCTATCATATACTGAAAAAAGTTAAATCTTGATTGATTTTGATTTTTCCTGCTCGATTTTTTAAAACATTCTTCTCTTGGGATTTCCTCTATTTCATCAGCTACTTTTTGTACATCACTTCTTGGATACCCTCTCTCTACAAATTTAGTAATCAAATTTTCTTTATGTTTTCTTAACTCTTCAATTGAGGAACAAATGCGTCTCGCTCTCAAAAATTGACCCTTAGGTATAGCTTTGATGACTCCAGGTGAGTGCTGACTATCATACCGCAAAAGGTTATTGCACTCTATTTCTTTAGTGTACAATGTGGTCATGATTTTATTGTCCTTTCTTATCACACATACATCTGAGAAAGTAACTCTTTCCTGACTCTTAGTCAATGTAAACTGTAGTAACGGATGTATATTGTTAATGTATGTCATGAAAGTATCACGTTCTTCTACTGTTCCTTTCCAAAGGACGAACACGTCGTCCACATACCTCAGCCAACATTTTATATGTCGGCTTAAGTCACTGTGGACAATGTGCTCAGATTCAACAGTCTCCATATAAATGTTGGCGTAGCTCGGGGCAACGGGGGACCCCATCGAGGTCCCCTGTTGCTGTAAATAGATCTTAGGTCCAAATCTGAAGTAGTTTTTATTCAGAATTAACTCCAATAATCTCATGAGAAAAGCAATCATATTATTGGAGAGGTTATGATTTTGTATTAATTTTGAATGTACTGCCTCAATTTCTTCTACTCTAGGAATGTTGGTATACAAACTCTTCACATCTAGGGTACATAGGAAGGTAACATCTTCCATTCCAATATTTTCGATACATTTAAGAAACTGTCCTGTGTCTTTAAGACATTGTGGAAGCTTCTCTACTATTTTCTGAAGGTAGCTATCCACAAATGCCGCTATTGGGTGAAACACGGAACCAATGCCGGACACAATGGGTCGGCCAGGACTTTGAGAACCCCAGGGTCCCTATACTCTATCTCATACCAAAAATCCAAAAGTCCTTAACTGCACCTCCTGGCCGACCCATTGTGTCCGGCATTGGTTCCGTGTTTCACCCAATAGCGGCATTTGTGGAAGGCTACCTTCAGAAAATAGTAGAGAAGCTTTTTGAGAGCGAGACACATTTGTTCCTCAATTGAAGAGTTTAGAAAACATATAGAAAATTTGATTACTAAATTTGTAGAGAGAGGGTATCCAAGAAGTGATGTACAAAAAGTAGCTGATGAAATAGAGGAAATCCCAAGAGAAGAATGTTTTAAAAAATCGAGCAGGAAAAATCAAAATCAATCAAGATTAAACTTTTTTTCAGTATATGATAGACACGCTATGCAAATTAAAAATACAATCTTAAAACATTGGACATTATTACAGAATGATCCAAAATAGGGTCACCTATTTAAGGAATACCCACGGTTTCTATACCATAAGGGGAAATCTATTTCCAACCACATTGTCCATTCGGATATGGAGGTTTGACCAACAAGACAGGAATTCCTTCGAACACAAAGGAGAGGCATCTTTCCGTGTCTCTCGTGTCAAAATTGTACTAGCATTATAAGAGGTGAAAGCATTACACATCCCACAAAAGGCTTTGATATCCCCATTAGGGGATACTTCACATGTAACACATGTAATGTAGTGTACATGTTGAAGTGCCCCTGTGGGTCAGTATATGTAGGGCAGACCACGAGAATGGTCCGAATCAGATTAAATGAACATCGCTCACAAATTAGGCTGTTTAAATCTTAAGTAGAAGCCCAAAAGTCTGAGGAAATTAAGAACATAAGAGGTAAAAGTATAGATAAAAAGAAAAAATTTGGTGAAACATCAGTTGCAAGGCATTTTTTGAATCATAGGCACAATGTTAGCGAGCTCAGATGGTGTGTGTTAGAAAAGGTAGAGGGCAGTGATCAGACAACTATTGTGAAGCGGCTTTTACAATGCGAGGTGTATTGGATCTCTCATTTGAATGTCCTGACAATGGACTGAACGAGGAGTGCCGATGGAGTGCATTCCTGTGATCAGTCATGGATAGCGTCTAGCGATGCTTACCTTCTGTTTTTGTAAATTGAATAAAGTTATGAAATTTTGCTTTCAATGAGAGGGGTACTAATAAGTAGTAATAATGTTTTGAATAAATTGTAATGTTTATAATGTAAATAAGATATATGTAAAATGACAAACCTATGACGTATATAAGGAAGGGGAGGTATGTTGCCGGCCATACGCTTGACAAAGGAGGTCCATTGCAGATAAATCCTCCGAAACGTTGCGGCTTCGGCACCAGCTCGGATGAGTATATGTCTGCTCTTTAAATGTGTGCTGTACATCATGAACTAAGTTTGTTTGCTATGCATAAGCAAGATGGACGCCATATACTGCTTCAAGGATTGAATCCTATATGAGAAAACTAAAAAAAACAAGTTAAATATCGAAAAAATTCTTTGATAGAAAGAAAAGCTAATTGTCATGTAAAGGGCCTAATTTTTATAAAAGTTGGAATGAAATGAATTTCGGGCAACATGTATGTTCAGGATTTGCGCCTGTTTTCTGGCGAAAACTGCGGCTCACCGATCCGAATCCCCTGTTGGACGCAGGGATGCGATGTTAGGTGCAGCCTTCGCCACTTTCGGCTGTGCCTCACATGAAGGGGCGTGCAATGCGCGCGGTGTGGGCGTTCTGGGGCGGGACGCGGCTCATTCGTATACTCCGAGGCATGTATGATCGCGGGTCGGAAAAGTGAGGCGCATTGCAGCGCTCGCCAGCTTTGACAGGCAGACCTAGTTGATTCTGGTCTAACTGAGCCGGAGGAGGCGAAGTGAAGCGAGAACGTAACATGGGAGGAAACATATAGAAGATCGCAAAAGAAATCTCGGCTCTCAGCTCCATGCGGCATGGAGTATGATTCCCAAAAAATCACTTTTATTAGGTGTAAAACATTATCAGAAAAAGAGCTCAAACCTTCAAAAAAAAAAAAAAAACATAAAAAAAATCACTTTCCAAAAATCTAGAACGGCGCAACATCAGGAATTAGGATCTTGGAAATTGCCAGGAAATACAGTAATTCAAATTCTGTAAGCGCTTCTCATTGGTCGGCATAAACCAGCCAATCAGAATAGGAGCGACAGTGACCCATTAAAACCTATAAAGAAGTATTGACCAATCAAATTCATAGGCGGGACAGTTCAAAATACAGTAAAATGCAGAAAAGAGTGATTGGTTGAGCTAGCGGGGGCTTTGGGAATCCTGGCCAATCAGAATAGGAGCGAAGCACAGGGACCATTTATAAACCTTGGAGAAAATATTGACCAAATCAAATTCAAAGGCGGGACAGTTCAAAATACAGTAAAAAGGCACAAAAGAGCTGATTGGTTGAGCTAGCGGGGGCTTGGCTATCTCGACCAATCAGAGCACGAGCTACTTTCTCCCATTGTAGTCTATGGACAGATCGGGGTACTGAAATCTCAACGCCGTGAGGCATGGAGTATTAGTAAATTAATCGTTTTTATTAAGTGTAAAACATTCTCTGTAAAAGAGCTAAAACCTTCTATAAACAGACAGAAATAAAATCACTAACAATGCGTTTGTCGCCGAGACCGGCGCAACATCGGGAATTGGGATATTCGAAATTGCCGGGAAATACAGTAATTCAAATTCTGCAGAAACCAGCCAATCAGAATAGGAGCGACAGTGAACCATTATAACCTATGGAGTAGTACTGACCAATCACATGAAAAGGCGGGACAGTTCAAAATATAGTAAAAAGGCAGAAAAGAGCTGATTGGTACAACTTCTATCATTTTATTTCTGCCATGTACAGTTTTATTACAGATTGCATTAGAAAACCAATAAGAGCGTCACTCGCTCTCCCATTGGTCCAAATAATCGCGCCTCTTTTTAATTTAGCCAATCACAAACAGAGCTCAGCCTTGCATTTCTTTTCCCCATAGAACTCTATGAGAGGTAGTTGCTCACCCGCTGATTGGCTAAACTGGACGATCCCCTTTTCCCCCAACCAATCACAGTACTAGAATATTTCCCATAGACAGTAATAACTTTTAGGGCGCCCTTCTATCACGCCCTTCTTTCGCCACTCAAAATAGACGCACTACATATGATTGGTGGATTCATATCTGCCGCTTGGCCTCAACCAATCAGCTCTTTTCAGCCTTTTTACTGTAATTTGAACTGTCCCGCTTTTGAATTTGATTGGTCCATACTTCTCCATAGCTTATAATGGTTCTCTGTCGCTCCTATTCTGATTGGTTGGTTTCTGCCGACCAATGAGAAGAGCTTACAGATTATGAATTACTGTATTTCCCGGCAAACCTATATCGCAATTCCTGATGAAGCGCCGGTCTCGGCGACGAACGCGTTGTTAGGGATTTGATTGATTTATTTTTATAGAAGGTTTCAGCTCTTTTTCAGATAATATTTTACAATTAATAAAAACGATTTTTTTAATCATACTCCATGCCGCACGGCGCTGAGTGCCGAGATTTAATTGCCCCGATCTGGCCATAGACTACAATGAGAGAAAGTAGCTTGCGCTCTGATTGGCCGAGATAGCCAAGCCCCCGCTACTTCAACCAATCAGCTCTTTTCTGCATTTTTACTGTATTTTGAACTGTCCCGCCTTTGAATTTGATTGTTCAATACTTCTCCATAGGTTATAATGGGTCCCTGTCGCTCCTTATTCTGATTGGCCAGGATTTGCCAAGCCCCGCTAGCTCAACCAATCAGCTCTTTTCTGCATTTTTACTGTATTTTTAACTGTCCTGCCTTTGATTTTGATTGGTCAATACTTCTCCATAGATTAGAAAGGGTCCCTGTCGCTCCTATGCTGATTGGCCAGGATTGCCAAGCCCCCGCTAGCTCAACCAATCAGCTCTTTTCTGCATTTTTACTGTATTTTGAACTGTCCTGCCTTTGATTTTGATTGGTCAATACTTCTCCATAGGTTAGAATGGGTCCCTGTCGCTCCTATTCTGATTGGCCAGGATTGCCAAGCCCCCGCTAGCTCAACCAATCAGCTCTTTTCTGCATTTTTACTGTATTTTGCACTGTCCCGCCTTTGATTTTGATTGGTCAATATTTCTGCATAGGTTAGAATGGGTCCCTGTCACTCCTATTCTGATTGGCCAGATTGCCAAGCCCCTGCTAGCTCAACCAATCAGCTCTTTTCTGCATTTTTACTGTATTTTGAACTGTCCCGCCTTTGATTTTGATAGGTCAATATTTCTCCATAGGTTTTAATGGGTCCCTGTCGCTCCTATTCTGATTGGCTGGTTTCTGCCGACCAATGAGAATAGTTTACAGAATTTGAATTACTGTATTTCCCGGCAATTTCCAATATCCAAATTCCTGATATAGCGCCGTTCTTGATTTTTGGAAAGTGATTTTATTTATGCATTTTTTAGTAGGTTTAAGCTCTTTTTCAGATAATGTTTTACACCTAATAAAGGCGATTTTTTAATTCATACTCCATGCCGCAGGGACATCTTTAATGATTTTTCGCTGTTTTCCAGCCTGTCTCGAATCGGAAGACATGTTTGGCGTAGTCCCACACTGCGCCTAAGTCCCGCACTGCGCCGCACACACTGGCGAGGCGCGGTGAACTTTTCCCCGCATGTATGAGCGCACCTCCTCGGACGGCGAATTTTAGGCCGCATGTCCAGCGCACTGCGCCTAAGGTACCCGCACCTGCACTCACACACTGAGCTTGGAACGGGAAAGCGTAAGCGCGGACTTTACACCGCTTGTATGAGCACACTACCTCGGGCGGCGGAATCTTCATAGGCGTATAGTAGTCCCGCACTGCGCCTAAGTCCCGCACTGCACCTCACACACTGGCGAGGCGCGGCAGACTTTACACGGCATGTATGAGCGCACTACCTCGGGCGGCGAATATTAGGCGCAGTCCCGCACTGCGCCTAAGTCCCGCACTGCACCTCACACACTGGCGAGGCGTGGCGGACTTTACACCGCATGTATGAGCACACTACCTCGGGCGGCGAATCTTAGGCGTAGTCCCGCACTGCGCCTAAGTCCCGCACTGCTCCTCACACACTGGCGAGGCGAGGCGGACTTTACACCGCATGTATGAGCGCACTACCTCGGGCGGCGAATTTTAGGCGCAGTTCCGCACTGCGCCTAAGTCCCGCACTGCACCTCACACACTGGCAAGGCGTGGCGGACTTTACACCGCATGTATGAGCGCACTACCTCGGGCGGCGAATCTTAGGCGTAGTCCCGCACTGCGCCTAAGTCCCGCACTGCGCCTCACACACTGGCGAGGCACGGCAGACTTTACATGGCATGTATGAGTGCACCTCAGGCGCCAACATACATGAGGCGCAAATTTCGCCAGAAAAACTGGCGAAAACATGCGCTCCGACGCGGCGAGATTCATACATGTCACCCTTGGTGTTTTGTTATGAGTGGCAACACTAACATATAGAGCTGTGTATGAAGTTAGACAGTGGGGAATCTGTCATTGGTTGCCTTACTACTCACAAGTTAATTAAATGCCCTGAATTTGTTATTATAAAAGACTTTATAATATCTTGACTGGTTATAAAGGAGCTATATATGTTAATCACTACTATAGAACTTGTTACGAGGCAAAGTGAGTGTAAATCTGCCTGTGACTCTGTGAAACAGTATGGTAAAAAAAAAACTTTAAAGGGAATGTGTCATCAAAAAATGACTTATTGTTTACTCACATTTTTATGTTAAACACATTTAGTAGGAATTTTTGGTTGTTTTTTTTTATTTTTCCAGCTCACTTTCAGTATTTTTTTTTAAAATTCTTAAGTCCAGCAGTTTTCACTTTGGCCACTAAGTCTAATAATGGTCTGACACTTCCTGCTCTGTTTAGAGAGCTTTTCAGCAGTGTGCTCATTGTCAGTAAAAGCAGGGTCAAACTGAAAGGAAATACCATTGTGTACAGATAACACAGAATCCACCAGTCACAAAAGGAGATGTCACAGCTCCCACTCTCCCCTCCCTTCACAGTGAAAACTAACCTATAGATGTCTATGGGACAGAAACTGTCTTAAGAATTCTATGGGCATGAAGCTGCTGTAAAGTATCTCTCTGACTGCTGTTAAAGCAGTGCAAGCAAGAATGTCTTCCCCACAATCATATACAGATGGCCGAATAGAGAAATCTACAATCAGTAAATAAAAACGACTGAGAGGAAAAGAATATGGATCAGGGTCTTGATTTAATAAGTAAAAAAAAAAATATTCCCTTTAAAGCTTTGTTCACACAGAGTTTTTTTATTCACATTTCTATTTCAAAATCCACATAAAATCATGTTTTTAATGGGAATTGCACTGTGAACTATGGAGTTGATTTTCTGATACAAAAAAATAATTGATGTGTTACTTTTTTGATGCTGAATTTCATCGAATTTCATGTCGGATAGCCTAGACACTGAAAAAACTGTGGAAAAATCTGTAGCATAGAAGCTATAAATCTCTGGCAGAAATCCAAACCTATGCCTTGGATTCTACTGCGGGTTCCATGACTGATTTTTCTGGTGTTCTTGTAATTTAAACTATTTATAGTGTTCACCTCTATTTACTGTACATGTTTTCCTAAAAAAAAGGACGTTAAAAGAGGATAAAATAGGTCAAAATTAACAATTCACTTGTATTACTTTATATATGACCGAATATAATCATTAACCATTGGAAATTCCAATAATTCATACAAGCATTGACTATATATGGTGCAAGCTTTACAATAAATTGCTTCCCCCAAAAAATATGAAAGACAATAAACAAATTCTTCCATGTTGCTTCTCTTCACAAGGTATATAAAACTGAATAATGGATACTATTACATCAAAGACAACATTGGATATCAAAGTAAATATGGCCAAAGGCTGAAACAGACAGGGTCAAGAAGACATCTCTGTGATGAAAGTATGTAATAATCAGAGAGGAAAAAAGAGTGACAACATTTTAGAACATGAAAAAGAGAAATAAATCAGAATGTCCATCCGAAAAATATAAAGAAAAACTAAATGGATATCCTTTGTTTAAAGTTTCAGTTCAGACTGTGCTGCTTTTTTAAGTCTGTGTATACTTAAGGCTACATCTAATCCCACATCTGTCATATCTCAATGTAGTTGTGTTATGATCAGCCCCTTTCTGAAGAATACGTTGCTTCATCAGCTTTTGAACTGGTAGTAGAAATCTTTTCAAACCTATGTGTACGTGTACTATAGCAGCTATAATGGGGCAGAAAGTCGCATCTGTACTACACCACAAACTATTGCATGTTTGCCCAGACTACATGACTGCCTGTTCTCCCACCTGTATCTCCTTTTGACACTTTCACAAGTGTAATCTTATCCTTTCATCTCAGCTACCATCACCTTTACTATCTATTTTCACATCCAGTTTTGCCACAGCATGTATGTATTCTGCAGCAGAAAGGTGATGAATTGCACTATGAATATACTAATATTTGTACTTTCCTATGCTGTACTAATATTTGTACTTTCCTATTCCTTATCTGCAGCTAAATGCCAGCATTTCTTGTTTGAAAGCTCTGTAAAACTACAAGCTCCAGGATCCTTTGCTGTGCTTCGTCCCTCCTTCTCCCAACCTTTTTCTCACTGTACAACCACTGTTTCCTCCCTCATTATGAAAGTGTTAGGGGCCAGAATCCGGTGTGTCTTGAAAGGTTAAGCTAAGAAATCACATGATCTCTGGTGCTTGACACAGAGCTCTTTCCTGTCTGTGGAGACACATGGTTAACAAGTAGCTAATGTAGAACTGCAGAAAGGTCACAGAAACTAGAATGAAAGTACATTATGAAAGTGTCTAACTTTGGGGAAGGTATTATTTAGAAAATATTTTTTTTCCACTAGACAACCCTTTTAAAGGGGTTGTCTCACTATATTGATTCATCTTACCTCAGTCCTGTTTTCTTGGTTTCACTTTGAATTCAGGGGAGTGTTTACTGGTTTCTACTAGGCTGCAGTAGAAGACAGGTCTGTAGCTATAGCAGCCAGTGCTGGCAGCCTATCATGAGAGATCAAACAGGTCTCTAGCTATAGTGACCTGTGGAGCTAATGCAGACCATACAAGAGGGGATATCTCAAAATAGGTAGGTCACTGTTAATGGACATACATTGCAACGTGACATGTTTTTGCAAGATCTTTAACATAGAAAGCAATCTTTGTAGTGAGACAACCCCTTTAATATATTTTACAATAGAAAAAAAGGAAAACAGGATATATTTCTGAACAAGCTATTGAGGGCAAAACCCTGGGTCAGATAAGGTTAATGTGCAGAATTCCATGGCTATTTTAACTTTTATTATAATTACTGTTTTTATTTTAACCCCTTACCAACATAGAACGTACCCATATGGTGGCGGTCAGGTTTTATGTAGTGGGATTACTCAGTAATTCTGTTGTATAGAAGACTGGTGTCAGCTGCTAAGTGCAGCTGACAATGGCCAGAAACAGCAGGGAATGGAGCTGTTTCACTCCAAATAGAATTTTTTAAAGTTTCCCAAAATCCTCTATTGTACGGTCATAGAACACCATTAGGGTCCGTCCACATGGCAAAGTTGTTGGTCGGATTTTCAGACAATTTTTGGATTTGAAAAGACCGAAGATGTGCATTTCAATGGTTGAGGTAGACGGGCAAATCCACAAACTGCTGACAGAACTGTTCCCCAAAACCATGCAAAAGACGACAAAATACTGGCCGTATTCTTAAGACAGAATATGACCAATACTCTGTCACTGCTATGTGAATGCACCATTAGAAAGTAAATTTTGTCCTTCAAAATAAAAGCCCTAAGATGTTTATTTAGTTGAAAAAATTAAAAAGTTATGGCTCTTGGAAGGCGAGGAGAAAAAAAAACTTAGAGCCATATTATTATGACTGGCTGTCAGGAATGTGTTAATACATGCATGATTTTACCTTTGTGAGTATGTACAATAAACACTCTTTTTTCTGACATCTCTAGAATGTCCTGCACTATGTCTGGGACTGAGAATCATTTAAGAGTACTCCAGCATGTGAAATAAAATCTTGTATTTACTGATATGTCCCATGATTGGTGTCTGATTGTTTTTAATGTCTTAATGATTTGAAAAAATGTAAGCAACTCTATGTAGCTAGACTAATGTTTTGCTGTACTTTTAAAATGAAGAAATAAAGCTATAAAAGATTTTCTCTCTTCCATTGTTAATGATAAGTAATAGTTTTCTGTTGTAAATAGGCATTGCTAAACCGACAATGGCAAACTCTGTGCCAGCCAGTGCAGTACTGACATAGGCTGGATCCTTTGCCACAGTGTGGCACAGTAATGTGTATTCTCAGCCAGTCAATAGGCCTGTTCTCGCCCACATGGACCATGAGCGCAGAACTTACTCTGCCGAAGATTTTCTCTCTTGATTACTTTTATTGCACAAACCAATAGTCTAACAGGTAATTTGTCAATCAACCCATAACATTTAGAAGCTCCAAAGTCAACTCTAAATAGCATTGTCTTCAGTTGTATCATTAGGCCATTTATTATGCCATAGTCTGGGCTCACCAGAGAATCTTCTACTCTCTTAGTAGGCCAGTCCAGCCATGAATGTGTGTATATATCTAGTGACTTTACATGTGTGTGAGCTTGTTTGTATGTACTGTATGTTATATGCTTTGCTTCTGTGACATATAGGACATTAGATCTCTCATGAAGACTATTATCAAATACATTTCTATTCGTAATTTTCTCTCCTTCAGAGCTAGAGCAGATCTTATCTCTTAATTGTGTAGATAAGTTTCCCTAGGTTACCTAACCTAGTATGTTGAGTTCATTCCGTGTAGTGTCTTATCAGCAGTACAGGAGCTTGTTTATGTTTCTTACTGACAGACTTTAAACCCTTTTGAACTTTTTAGCTCTCTGCCCTTCAATCACCAATGTCTTTCTTAGGCTTGGTGCACACTACGTTTTTTGAATGGATAATGGATTCATTATGACATACAGAAAAACATATCTGTTAACATGTTCATAGATTTATATAGGTGCAACAGATGTGCAACATACATTGGCATAGTGTCTGTTTTTTTACACTTTCCATCAAGTATGTGTTTAATCGTAACAGACACGGGGTGTTGTGCTTTTTCAAGTTGAAAAAAAATATTTTACAGTATAAGTTTTTATACTGAGTATGTCAATGCAAAACTTATCCTAGTGTATGTGCCCATGTTATAAATGTATGCATTTGTATCCATCATAAAAATATAAACAATCCTTCAATATCAAATTGAAAGAAAAAATGGGTGACAGCCAATAGAGCTAATAAAAAAAAAATGGGTGTCAAACGTCTGCTAAGAACTGTGCACGTTTGGTATACATTTAACTCATACATTGTAACGCACATATTTTGACGTATGGTGAAATGTAATGTGCACCAAGCCTTACAGGATTAGCTGTATCAGAGCTGATATACCAATCAATGCACAGCCTCAGCAGGGAGCCTGAAGCTGTCTGAAAGGGTGCTACCCCTTTGAAATTTGGCAGGGGAAAATTAAAAAACCCCTTTTAAAACCTCTTACTTGAACCACTATAGGGATGGTACAATTATATTTATGTTATAGGAGAAATGAGGAAAAATCTGATAATATCATACTTGCTTAATTTCCACCACAAAACTGCACCACAATGTGGAATTTAAGACATGTGGTCAGTTTTCTCTTTCCTTTGGGTTTTCTTTGCTTTCTTGCAGTCAAAAAAAAATATTTTTTAACCCTAAAACAAAACTAGGGGAAATTTTCCAGGCCTAAATAAAGGGGATCTGAAAGGATTTTTTGGGAAATTCTTTTTGGGAAAGGGGAAGCCCACTCCTAGGTGTAATGGCTTCATCATGAGTGGAAGGCATGATGCTAGCATGAAGGAAGATGATAAAAAAAAAAGATTGGCACTTTAATTTTTGATCTCTTCTTGTAGGTTCTTTACCATAATAAGTGTGAATTATTTTTTTTAAACTGCTAATTCTGGTTAATCTAGAACCCAAACAGGGCTCTTGGGGACTGGGAAAGGAGCCATTAACAATGGACAATGTTTTCAAAAGGGTTTCCATAGGGCTTTTTTGATTGGGTTTAAAAAATTTAAAGTTGTATTATGCATTCCCTTACTTCATTAAATACCCAAAAATAGAAGCGTGAGGGGAAAAAAAAAAATTTTTCCCTGACAATAATGTGATTGTCTCCTTAATGTATGCAATGGTGCCTTGCCTAACCCACACGTGGGGGAAAAAAGCCTTGGCCAGGGCAAAAAAGCTTGTGATATGGCTCTTAGTGAACAGAAGCTACTGGTTCACCATCTGTCATAATTTTAGGTTTTCATGGCCCGAGGCCCTAAGCATTTTGTCTGTTTTCCCTTGCTGACTGTTAAAAAAAATCCCGATTTCTATTTTGATGGGTTTTTTTTAAACGTTCCCGATGTGTATTTTTTTGAAAATTCAAATTTTGTCTGGAAAAGAGCACCAAAAACCCGGGGAAATTTTGGGAATCCTGGTTTAGATTGTATACCAGCTCGGGTGGATATATGTGCAGTAATTGTGTTCTATCTTGGAAAATTTTAAGTTTTTTTTAAAAGGATGGGTTTTTAATTGGGGCCCCCCCGGGTTTTAAGTTATAGTAGACCCGGGAGACCAGTGGGGTGGGGGAAAAGAGACTTAGGGGTCAAATTTTTTGAAAATGTCTAGCGTAAGGGCTGTCTTTTTTGGGGCCCCTTGCAACCCAATTTAGAACTCGCTTTAATTTTTTTTAATGCTCTGAAAAAATGAAAAAATGAGCCCCTTTATTAGGTTTGGGATGGGCAACAAGGACCGTCTTAAAACCCTTTGACAGTTTTTTTATAAATGAAAGGAAACCCTAACATCTAATGCATAATTACTGATAATGCAAAATCTGTAGGATATGGAGTGATGTTCTCATGCATGTATTTCACACTGGATGGAAAGTAGGGTGTTTGGGCCTCATGTATGAAAACTGTCTTGATTTAAGACTTTCTTTGTTCCCCATAGCAACCAATCAGAGCTCCCCTTTCATTTTTTCTGAGAACTATATGAAGTTAAAGGGGAGCTTTAAAGGGAGAACTATATGAAATTAAAGTCTTAGAGTATTGTTCACAGGACATGTTCAATATGTTTTTGCATCCATTTATAGATGCGCATTTGGATCCGTCTATCGGACCCTAAATGGATCCCAACATGCATCTAACAATGTGCAGTGGGTTTTACATTGCTTTCAATGTAAAACACGCAACTGCGTTCAGACGAGTGATCGCTGATGCATATCTCAATGCGTCTTTCTGATGCGTCTTTCGGATCCTATCAAAGAATTGACATGTCAATTCTTGATCCAAAAGACACAGCAGATGCCCTATTTAAAACGAAAAGGTGCGTTTCTGCTGCAGCCAAATTGCATTCAAACACGCACCTGCATGTTGGATGCATTTTACGCAGCGCTTTTGAATGCATTTTTCAGATCAAAAATGCATCCAAAAACATATTGAACATGCTGTGTGTACATATCCTTGGACCTATGCAGTTTTCATACATGAGCCCCTTTGTTTTTTAAAATAGTGCCATTCTATAGACTGTACCTGAGCAGTTCAGGTCTGCTATGTGGGCAGAGTCTATGTCCATGAAATAACCTCAATATATAAGTACATCAAAGTGCACTATTTATATTAGATTGTTCAAGCAATATTACATCAAAGTGCACCAACGGGTTTACTGTATAACCATAAACCTAGACTTTCTTCACATTTTGGCTACATAACTCCTTAGTTGCTTAAGCAGTAGGGCACTGGTGCAGATTTAAAGCTCTATTCTGTTTACAAGATACAGCTTCACATGATGTATCATATGGGGAAACCATTTGTTAACTATAGACAAATTAGTGAGGAACCACATTTTACAGACATATTAAAGATATGGGACCAATGGCCAGTTTTTAATACATGCATCTTTTCTTGCTGTCACAAAAAAACTTCACAACAATTAAGGCATTTGAAGATTTTTTTGAATAAATAAATACAATTGACTGAAATCAATTAGATATTTCAAGACTTATTTCTGCACGTCTTTTAGTTTTTCAAAAATAATGGAAAGAAGAGCAACAGTTACATTTAACAAGAACTTTACCTTGTAGTAAAAGTCTTAAGGATTGTAGCATTTGGTACTTGATGACGTGAGCATTTTGTGCCCGTGTTACGGATCGCTCAGGATGTGCGATGAATCTCCAATGTGTGTGTTAGATGTAAGGATTAAATAATGCTTCTCCTATAGTGCTCCAGTGTGGTATCTTCTAACTCAGTAGAAAAGACAATTAGAGTCACATAGTCAATCAAGATCAATTGACACAAAAGGGTCTCTGATGTACAGGAACAGTGGTGGGTTTTGAGAGATTTCCTCTTGACAATCGCTTTGTTTTCTAAGCGTGACATTCTGCCTGGTGCTCTTCATTTGTTTTGTGTATTCAGTGGGATTTTAACTACTTTTCCCTACTCAGGTGAGTTGTACTAATTCAAAGCTGTAGAAGACATTTGTTCGAGCCATGTAACAAGAGTCTTATGTGGACAAACTGCGGTCTGCACAGTTTATAGCTGTTGGGTACATTATATATATATTCTATAAAGCAAATTTTCAGAATTAAATAGTTTAACTATGAAATGTCACTTCTTATATAAATAGCCTTGAACACCAGGTATGAAACTAACAATCTCTTCACTACTTTAACTCATTCACTACCCTAAACCACCAGTGACATTAATGTAAAGCAGTTCAGTCCGTTTGACTATAAGGGTATGTTCACACAGCATTTGTTCAGATGCGTGATTGGATCCGTTTTTTGGACCCAAACACGCATCTAACAATTTGCAGTGTGATTTACATTGGTTTCAATGTAAAACACACACCGGCATTCAGACTTCTGATCGCCGGTGCGTGTTTTACATGCGTTTTTCTGATGTGTCTTTCGGATCCGTTCAAAGAATTGACATGTCAATTCCTGATCCATTTTACGCAGCAGACACCCTATTTGAAACTATAGTGTGCATTTCTGCTGCAGCAAAAACACATCCAAACACACACCACAATTTGGGTAAGTGTTGGATGCATTTTATGCATCACTTTTGAATACGATTTTTAGATCAAAAAACGTATTAAAAAACGCTGTGTGAACATATCCTTAGAGCAGGGGTGGGCAATTAATTTTCCCATGGGGCCGCATGAGAAAGTGCGATGGTTTTGGGGGGCCGGACTAATAAAAACAGGATGAACGGGAAAAAAATCGTTTTTGGGGGATTATCTTTGTGGAAACTCACTGGGGGATCTATATACCTCTATATATACTGATGGTACACAGTAAGGCAAGTATATACAGCTCTCCTCAGTAAGGTAGGTATGTAGATGTATGTCCTCTCAGTCTGGCAGGTATATACAGCTCCCCTCAGTCAGGTATATAGATATCGGTTCCCGCAGGCAGGTATATAGATACAGCTCCCCCACAGGCAGGCATATAGATAGGTACAGCTCCCCTCAGGCAGGTATATAGATAGATACAGCTCCCCTCAGGCAGGTATCTAGATAGGTACAGCTCCCCTCAGGCAGGTATCTATTTAGTTAGGGCTCCATACAGGCAGGTATATAGTTAAAGCTTCACACAGGCAGGTATATAGCTAGTTAGGTCTCCATACATGCAGGTATATAGTTAAAGCTCCACACAGACAGGTATATAGTTAGGGCTTCCCACAGGCAGGTATATAGTTAGGTGTGTCCCCAGGCAGGTATATAGATAGATAGGTGTGTACCCAGGAAGGTATATAGATAGTTAGGTGTGTCCCCCGGCAGGTATATAGATAGTTAGGTGTGTCCCCATGCAGGTATATAGATAGTTAGGTGTGTCCCCAGGCAGGTATATAGATAGTTAGGTGTGTCCCCAGGGAGGTATATAGATAGCTAGGTGTGTCCCCAGGCAGGTATATAAATAGTTAGGTGTGTCCCCAGGGAGGTATATAGATAAGCCAAATTGTAGGTGTGTCCCCAGGCAGGTATAGAGATAGCCAGGTGTGTCCCCAGGCAGATATAGAGATAGCCAGGTGTGTCCCCAGGCAGGTATATAGATAGTTAGGTATGTCCCCAGGCAGGTATATAGGTAGGTGTGTTTCCAGGCAGGTATATAGATAGCTAGGTGTGTCCCCAGGCAGGTTTATAGATAGCTAGGTGTGTCCCCAGGCAGATATATAGTGAGGTGTGTCCCTAGGCAGGTTTATAGATAGTGAGGTGTGTCCCCAGGCAGGTATACAGATAGCTAGGTGTGTCCCCCAGGCAGGTATATAGATAGTGAGGTGTGTCCCCAGGCAGATATATAGATAGGTGTGTCCCAAGGCAGGAATGTAGATAGATAGGTGTTTCCCCAGGCAGGTATACAGATGTCTAGGTGTGTCCCCAGGCAGGTATAGAGATAGGGCTTCCCACAGGCAGGTATATAGTTTTATGGCCAAAAGTAAAAATAACAAACACTAATACTCACCTTGGCTTACCTGTTTTCCGTCCGAGCGCGCTCATCTTCCATCCGAGGAGCGTCCCGGGCTGGTGGCGTGATGACGTCATGCTGCCAGCGCCGGGACGCTCCTCCGTCAGCTCCTGGGCCCGCACAGAGTTATTACTCTGTGTGCGCCCAGGAGAGGCAGCGGCGCGGTGAGCGGAGTTCATCGCGTCACTGCCTAATTCACCAGCAATAGTAGCGCTGACGGCCCGCGGCGGCCTCTCAGCAATACCCGGCTATTAGCAGACCTGGGCATCGTACGCCGCGGGCCGCCTCCGACGAGCTGGAGGGCCGGATGCGGTCCGGGGGCCGTACTTTGCCCAGGTCTGCCTTAGAGTATAGCGTTGCTGCATCAGGCTCTGTTCAGTTCAACACAGGTTTTTTATTTTTGAAAAAAAAATCAGGTTCAAGACGTCCTCAACCCAAATTTTCTTTAACCCTCTCCCTATCCTCAGTCATAACCCTAAGGGCCGGTTCACACGGCTTATTAAAGCCGTAATTGCGGGACCGATTTCGCCCACAATTACGGCTTGAATAATGGGGCGGGGCGCAGCTCCCCAGCCCCATAGACATCCATTATCCAGGGCGCGTATCCCGCCGGGATAATGTTCATGTCACTTTCTCCCCGCACGGCGGATTCACCGAGCGGGGAGGAGAGACAGTATCCATAGTTCTCTATGAGAACTGTGGATTACCGTAATGGCTGCGATGGATTCCAGCCGTATTGCAGCGCAGTACGGCGCGCAATACGGCTGCAATCCGTCCCTGAAATAAGCCGTGTGAACGGCCCCTAACCCTAAATCGGGCTTAAGGTTAGGTTTGATTAAGTTTCTGTTGCCACCTAACTTCCGGTCCAATATCCCATTCGTTGTTTCTTCCCCTTGCTTTAAAATAGGCCCAAGGTTATGATAACTGGTGACTCTCTCCAAAAAACTAATTTTGGCCGTCCAAATTCTGTGCTTGGACTTTGGTTGAAGTAAAACACTATTCACATAAATAGGACAAAAAAAATACTCTTTTTCTCTTTAATGCAGAAGGACACCAGGGATAAAGCTATTGACCAACTGACATTATCATTGACTATAAAACAATCACACCAGAATACATATTATAGAGGTTGTGCTAGCAACATTTATTACCTATCTGCAGAATATGTGAGAAATATGTATGAAGATCTGCACGTCGGAGCGGCCATTTTAACTTTTTGTTTTCGTGAAAACTGTGCCTGATTTATGTCGGCGCCCGAAGTGCACTCATAAATGTGGAGTAAAGTTCGCTTTGCCTCGCCTGTGTGTGAGGCGCATTGCGGAACTTAGGCGCATGAGGAATGCACCTAACATGTATTAAGTTCAGAGACAGGCTGGAAATCAGCGAAAAATCATTAAGCATGTTAGTGAAGAGCAAAAATGTATTTTTGCTTCTTTTACCTTGTATTCTATTTAGTATATACAGCAAGAGCCAGCACCGCACAGGTATTGCTGGGACCTGTGGTCCTCCAAGCAGAATTTCTATGTTCCCAGGGCTCAGTTCGGGTTGTGTTTATGGACGTATTTACGTCCGCAAATACATCACTAAATCAGCCTAAAAGAATGAACAATTATAGCTTAGAATTGATACCAATGGAAAATCCGGATGTATTCGTGGACGTAAATACGTCCGTATTTAGGTCCGCAAATACATCCGGATAATCACTCACTATCTGTCACGGCAAACGTTGTTGCCATGGAGGAGCAAGGTGCTACAGGGGTTAATCCCTCCAGTCGGGGGACACGCCCAGGGAGAAGCCTGACTGATAAGAGTGACAGCTAGGCTTCAAATCAGCTCAGAGGGTGTGTCGCTCAGGCCAATAGAAGAGTCCGGAGGCCGCACCAATCAGCTGCTGGGGCGGTGTCCGGGCGGCTCATTTAAACTGGCTCAGTTTGGATTATCTTTGCCTGTGAAAGGTTACCCTTCGTGTTTCTCCTGGTTTCCCGTTTGCTTGTTGGCTCTGTTACCCTGACCTCGGCTTGCTTCCTGACCTCGTTCTCGTCTGCTGATTCTGTACTGCGTTACCTCCTGGTTTTGACCCTTGGCTTGTATTACGTTTTTCTCTTGGTTTCCGATTTGTGGCTTTGGCGTACCTGTACCATTATCAACCCGGACTGTTGACTTCCGTTTCCTGACGGCCCCCGAGGTAAGTGGGGCTGTTTTTATTTTTCTTTTTTTCCCCTGGGGCTGGC
>JAODAL010047007.1:0-30358 GCA_025379985.1 Phyllomedusa bahiana | reverse complement strand
AAAGGGGAAACTTGTGTTTTTTTAAGGTACAAAGATAAAGTATTGGGGGTACGAGGATGTTCATTATAAAGAATGGTGTGAAATTTGGGTTGAGTGATTATACCATTGTCCCACGGCATCGTCTAATGTTGCCTATAATAAGGGCGTTGTTTTTCTAAAGTAGGATCTTTATACATTTTTTTGTACACCTCTGAATCTTGTAACTGCATATCAGCTTCTTTCATATATGCATCTGTATCTAGTATCACAGTTGCACCCCCCTTGTCAGCCTTTTTTATTGTGATGGATTTGTCTTCCTTTAATTCCTTTATGGCTTGCCACTAGTGTTGAGCGATTACGTTGGCTATCGACATCGGGCGATAGTCGATAGTCGGCCACCATCGATAAGGTTTTTCGATAGTGAGCAGTGGGATTATGAGCGTTTACCATTAAAGTCTATGGGGGACCCAACAACACCTT
Organism: Phyllomedusa bahiana; assembly: GCA_025379985.1. Lineage (NCBI taxonomy): Eukaryota > Metazoa > Chordata > Amphibia > Anura > Hylidae > Phyllomedusa > Phyllomedusa bahiana. The sequence continues at coordinate 29,899 of JAODAL010047007.1, read as the reverse complement.
CATTCTTACCCCCAAACGGGGCTGGAGAAGCGGGAACTAACAGCACAACAGTTCAAATGGATACCTGCTCCCATCTTAGGCACAAAAACTTAGGCTATAAAAGCCACAGAAAAAAAGTCACACACCATTCACTATCCCTGTCTTGTACCAACAGCATGACCTTAAACCTGCATCACCCACAAATTAAAAAGTGCCAGAAGGCAGTATTATTTGAACCATCTTTTTTACTTGAACTGGACATTGAATATCCCTGTCCTGGAACGCAGCATGAACCTAAAAACCCTGCAATGACCCAACAGATTTAAAAAGTGCGGAGGAAAGTAGTCTTTGAACCACCATTTTAGTTGAATGGACATTGACAAACCTGTCTGGACCGCAGCATGACCCTTAAACCTGTCTGACCCACAGATTAAAAAGTGCCCGGAAAAAGGAGTCTTTCAACCCCACATTTTAGTTTCACTGGACATTGACTAGAAAAAGTCCAGGACCGCAGCATGACCCTTAAACCTGTCTGACCCACAGATTAAAAAGTGCCGGAAAAAGGAGTCTTTCAACCACCATTTTAGTTGAACTGGACATTGACTATAACTGTCATGGACCGCAGTATGACCATTAAACCTGTCTGACCCCCAGATTAAAAAGTCCCGGAAAAAGGAGTCTTTCACCACCATTTTAGTTTGAAACTGGACATATACTTTTCCCTGTCCTGGGCCACAGTATGCCCATTAAACCTGTCTGACCGCCAGATTAAAAAAGTCCCCGGAAAAAAGGGGAAGCCCTTTCAACCACCCATTTTTTTTTAAAACTGGCATTGACTAAAACCTGTCCTGTCCCAAAAAAGCAGGGACCCAGGGCCGGAGTTAAGTGGGTGCGGTGGGCCGGGCTGGGTCTTTTCACCCTTTTTAAACACGCGGGTTTAAAAATTTCCCCCAAAAGAGGGCAGCTTTCGAAAAAATTTGTCGTGCTAAAGAAAGGAGTGGGGGGAAGCGGAAAGGGGGAAAACTCCAGCCTTCCTCAAAGTAAAACGGGAGGGTAGCGCTTGCCCTCCCGTATGATTTGGGGAACCAATTGGTTTTCCTTGGGAAAATTACTGGTGGGTTTATGCCCCTTTTCCCCCCAGGTCCCCTTTTTTTCTTGGCATTCTTTTTTCATTTTACTAAAAGTGCTGGGGGAAATTTTGGTTTTCTGTACTTTGTTCTCTGTCCGTGCTCCTTATCCTTGCCCTTCTGAAAAAACCAAAACCATCTGGCCCAAGTTTTCCTGTACCCCCCCTTGAAACAATTAAAGGGGAAATTTTTTTTTAAAAACTATTTTGTACATGAAATTTTTTTTATTTAGTTTAATTCTAAAAAAACCACATTTTTTTAAAATAGGAGGGAAACCCCAAAATTCTTTGTTTTCTTTTTTTTAAATTTGTATTAAAGGGGTTGTTTTCAATACAGGGATTGTTGTATTTTTAAAAGATTTTGAAAAAAACAAAGCCCTTTTTTGCAATATGTGCCCATTAACAGTTTTCCTTTACCTATTCCGGGTTTCGGGGACAGCACCATCCCCCTTTGAGCCACTTTTGGGAACAATTGTGAATAAAAAAATTTGTCAGTTAGAAACAACTTTTTTTTTAAAAATTTTAAACCCCCCCCCCTTCCCCCCCCCCCCCCCCCCCCCCACAATTCCCCCCCCCCCCCCCCTTCCCACCCCCCCCCAAAATTTTCCAAAAAAAAAATCCCCCAAAAATTTCCCAAAGCTTTTCCCCTTTTGAGCCCCTTGGGGGGAAATTGTAAAGAACAAATGTTGTTAGAAAAAACTTTTTTTTTTTTATAATAGGACCTGTAGTATTGCTGCATTTAAAACAGCATGCCCCAAAAAAAATTATAAAAAGGATTTCTCAGCCCTTGTTAAAAATTGTGGGGAGAAATCCCCCAAATAGAACCCACCCATTTTGTTCCAAAGGACCATGTTTTAAATGCTGTATCTCCAGCTACATGCCCCCAAAAAATTAAAAAATATGACTTTTTTTCCACCCACTTTAAAAAATTGGGGGGAAAAAAATGCCATTTAAAAAGCCCATTTTCGGGTTTCCAAAGGCCATAAATTATGCTGTATCTCACAGCCAGACCTAAAAACCCCATTGAAAATGCGAAAACTTCTTAAGTTTAAAGGGGAGTAAAGGGGAATTATGGTGTTGTAAAAAAAACCCTTTGCTGTTTTTTAACATTCCTAAACAGAAAAAAACCAGCAAAAATAAAATTTTTGGGGAAAAGAGGATAAAAATTTGCGTAGGAAATTCTTTTTAAAAAAAAAACATTTTTAAAGGGACCATTTCTGTTTGAAGAGGAATGTGAAAGTGGGACCGGCAACTAATCAAAGGACCTCAAAAATTTGGGGGCCAAAAAACATCTTTCAGAGATCCTTGCCTGATTCATTTGATAAATTTAAAACGTTCCACATTATTTTGTGGAAAGATTGATGCTTTTTTTCCTTTTGTAATAACCCCTCCAGCTGTGCTGGGGTTTCCCCTTCAGTTTAAAGCTGGCTGTGGGCAGGAAAAAAACCTCTATGGCGTGGTGGGGGAGCTCGGGCCATTCATCTTTTTGGGGAAAACCCAAAAGGGTTATTGGGTCGGAAAACATAAAAAAACATCGGTGTTGAGACCAGATAGTCGTGCCCCAAATGATTTTTAACCCTGATCTCTGTGTGTTGGATGTGTGCCCTGCTTTGGGATCGTTGGTGAGGGGGTTTAAAAAAAGATTCCCAGAGGTGACCCATTGGGTTTTCTCCCAACCCTTTGCCTGCTGCTCCCGCTAGCCTATTTGGGGCCCCCTTTACTGTTTGTCACGTCGGGGATGTTGTTCCCGGCCCTTTTGGGGGGAACGTGAAGCAGACGCAAGGATGTTCCAGTTGATAAAATAAAGCAAGGTCTTTTTTTATTTCCTGCATTTTACTCTCAAATTTGGGTGGGGGGAAAGGAAAGTGCTGAGTTTTGTTTTTCCCGGGGACCCCAGGGGGAGGGGGCCCAAACCAGAAAAGGTTGTTCTTTTTGATGGCCTTAATGCGAGGCCCTTTTTTTGGAAATGGGTTTCCAAGGACCCCATGTGAGGGAGGGGAGCCTTGTTTTTCCCAACCCCTCGGGGTTTGAGGGGGGCACTAGCAAACTGTTCTTCCTCATCTTCCCCCCTTGCCCAAATTCGCCAACCATTTTCCAAGGAAAAGGAAGTGGGTTTAACACGGTGTCTGGGAAAATACCTCCTCCTCCCCCCTCCTTTTCCCCCGCTGCCTCCGGCACAGTTTTCAAACACAGCCCTGACTTGCCTGAGATGATGCCCCTTGAAGCTGATGCGCCACTTGCCATTGCTATGGCCCCCCAAACCACGGGCCAAATGAAAAACCGCCGAAATTTTTAAAACGGTCGGGCCTTGTGGATTTGCCCGGAGAGAAAAGTCCGTGTCCGCATCGGGTGCCCTTTTCCCCCTTCCTCCTTTCGCTGGGGGGGACCTTTTGTTTCGAGGGGCCCAAACGATCTTTCCCGAACTAAGTTTACCAAATTGTTTCATGCTGACAAGGGCATTGCCCGCACTGACCATTTTGGTGGTTCTTAAAAACTGGCAAGGGGGTGAAGAGCCCCTTTCACCTGCCTCCCACTCTCGGGGGGCCTCAACCCCCCCGAGGTGTCCCCCGCGGCTTGTCAGGCCAGGTGTCACTTCGTATGCTTTAAGGGCCCATTGCGCGGCTCCCACAATCGTGGAGCATGTGGAGGGTGGAATTTCCCAGGTTTTGGGGCCACGGTCAACAAGGGAGAGGGTTTGCCCCGGGGAGGCCGAGTGACGCTGAAAACGCAGCCAGGCGGGAGAAGCAGGGTTTTGGGGGCAAGGGCCCGGAAGTGCGAATTTGATTTCCCGACCCTTTCCCTGCAGGCAGTCCAAAACCCGGGTAGCTCTTTAAAAAATTTCTGGACGAAAAGGTTCATGAAATGTCCCGGGCCCAAGGGTTTGTGCTCCAGCCTTTCCGATTTAAGGGCGGCCCAGCGGATTTCCCCCTTTTATCGCACACCCCCTTTCCCTGGAAAAAAGGGTTTCCCGGGGGCCCACCCGCCCCCGCTTGGGTTTCTCGTTGCGGGGGCCCCGCCCAAACAGCCCCTTTGACCTTGTTTTGTGGATGGTCCCCAAAGACGGTTTCCCATTTCAACATGGCCTGGTTTCTCTGGGCAAATTGGATGCCCCAGGGACCTTGGGGGGAAAGAACCCTGAAAACCATCCCTCCCGGTTTTGAAGAGCGTGGGCCGAGCCTGGGGACCCAACGTCACCCCCGGGGTTTCCAAACCCAGCTCCCCCCAAGTGAGCTTTTCACAGAGTTTATAGGGGGCCTTTGGCCGTGTTTAAACTAGTCCATGTGCGGGGGGTCAGATGGACTTTTCCGGGCCACAGATGCGAAAAGGCTTAAAATTTTAAATTGACCGTGGCGGGCCCGGGGCCCGGGGGACGGTTTTCTGGCAAAGAAAATCCCTTTTGCTCGGCATTGGTTTTGGGGGGAAAGGAAGGGCCTTGACGTGGGGAAACCCCAATCTGTGTTAAAACCAGAGGGGAAAGGAACCCTTTTCCCAAAAGGCCAAAAGCCTGGAAAAATGCCGACTTTCCCAGGTTTTTGGCTTTGGGAGGGTTTTGGGGTTAAAAAAGTGTTTTTTTTGCTCCCCAAACCCTTTGGAAAGACAAAAAAGGCTGGCGGGTGGGAATGGCCGGGGGGCGCGGCGTGCGGTCTTTCAAACGGGGGGAAGGGAAGGGGTAGGAAATTTTTGGGTCTCTGGTGGTGCTGGTGGTACTGGGGGCCGAGGTGGGAAAGGCTGAAGGGAGGTTAAACCCCGGGATCATGCCCTCTGAGAGACATGGGTAGCTGAGGAACGGTTGGTGGGGGGCGGAGGAGGCGGAGACAGGGGGTGTGGGGTGGTTGGAGGCCCCCGGCGTCGGTATGGTTTTTTTTGGGCCAAAGGGTGTTGCCTCCTTTTAAACCCCTTTGCTTTTCGTCATGTGACTGGGAAAAAGTTGGTGGTGGTTAAAACCCAAGGTTCTTGCCTCTATTATGCGTTTACGGAAAAGGGCGGCATAGGGAATCCCCTGGGTGAATCAGGGGGCTTGGTAAAAAGAAGGCCCAGGTTTTGAGGGGGTTCTGGACCTTTTTGAGGGGGCGAAAAAGTGAGGAGGGGGGTTTTGCGCTGACCGTGGCTGGGGAATCATATCACCCGGCCCTTCTGGGACCGCCCCTCCCCCTTTTTTAAAGGCGGAACCCCATACTGCCCACTAACCATCTTTTTCCCCCTGGGCCCAAAGTGTTAAAAGTGCTCGAAAGAAAATTTTCGCTGAAAAGGGGCCCAGGTTGGAAACCGCAATGTCGTCATTCATCATCTAACACAGGTGATTCGTGTCCTGACATTCTGAATCCGGGTGCGGGTTTCGGGAAAGGGAGGGACTGCAAGGCCCTTTGGGCCGACTCCCGGGGAATTTTTGCCGATTGCCCCGGTTTCCTTTTCCCCTCCTTGATGGACATTTAAATTTGGGGGCGTCAGGCAAAAGAAAATCACCCTCTTTGGCCTTTTGATTTTTTTAAAATCCCTTCTGCCCCCAACCGCATTTTTGTCATAAAAAGGGTCTTCAGAAAATGGTTACCCCACAGTGGTGGGTACACGAGTTAAATATTTGGGCTGCTTTAAATGTTGGAGGATGCTGGTGATGTTTGATGACGACATTTGTGGTTGGGGGACTGGAGGGACGGGAGGAAAGGGACTGCGGGGATGCGGGTTTGGGCATTAACCCACTAAAGGCCCAGTTTGGGGGGACGCTTTTCCGGTTTACTGGATTCACAGGGCCCTGACCCGCAATGCAGGCCTGAGGTCCTTGCAACCTGATGTTCCCCCGGGGCTGCGGGGTTGTCGCCAGCACGGGAAGCAGCACCTTCTCTTTTTACCTCTCCCTCCATGCCCTTCCCCCCTCTTGTCCCCTTTACCCCCTTTAATTTTGCCCCCTTTGTTCAAAAATATAAAAAATTTTGAAAAGGTAGGGAAGGTTTTTGGAAAGTCTTTTATTAAAAGATGGAAAAATCACAGCTTTTCTCAAACCCCTTCAAATCAAAACAAAATGCGGGTTTCAAATATAATGCAATGTAGATTTTATCAAGTCAACAAAGCGGGCCCCTCCCCCCAAAAAGTAAAAAAAACACGTATCTGAAATGTTTTGGGTTTAAATAAAAGGTATTTTTTGGCACCTACCCAATTCACCTGTGGTCCTCCCACAATTGCTGGATTAAAAATTTAACTGCAAGGTGGCTCTATAACAAAATTGGGCGGGGGCAAAAGTGCAAAAAAAAAAGGTATCTTTTAGTATTGGTTTAAAAAAAGGGTTTTTTTGGACCTTTCAATTCCCCGGTGGTGCCTACAAAATTGCGTATTAAAATTTTTAACTGAAAAGTGGGATCTACCCAAAAAAGCGGGCCCCTGCGCAAAAGTGAAAAAACACGTATCTGAAATGTATTCGGATAATAAAGGGTTTTTTTTGGCCCCTTTATCAATTCCCCCTTTTGGTGACAAAAAAAATTCCCCGTTTCAAAATTTAAGTGCAAGGGGGCCCTCAATGAAACCAAAGCTTTTAAGTGCACCAAAAAAAAAAAAAAAAACGAAATCTGTAATGTTTTTCGGATAATAAAAGGTTTTTTTTTGGCCCCCTTCCCAATTCACCTGTGGTAATTTAACATTTGCTGGATTCAAATTTAATTTGCAAGGTGGCTTTTATCAAAAAATTTTGGATGGGAAAAAAGTGCAAAAATAAAACGTACCCTTTTAATGATTTCGGATAATAAAAGGTTTTTTTTTGGCACCTACCCAATTCCCCCTGGGGTTTAACCTACCCCCAATTGCTGGAAAAAATTTTTAACGGGCATGGTTGGCTCTACCCAACCCAAATCGGGGAGGGGCCCCAAAAGTGCAAAAAAACACGTATCGTAATGTATTCGGTTTAAAAAAAGGGGTTTTTTTTGGGAAACCTTTTAAATTTTCACCTTTTGGTGACTAAAAATTGAAATTTTTCCCAATTTTTAAGTGAAGGTGCCTCAATGAAAAAAAAGCTGTAGTGAAACCCAAAGCCCAAAAAACAGGGTATCTGTAATATTTTGGGTTTAATAAAAGGTTTTTTTGGCACCTATAAAATTCACCTGTGGTAACTACACAATTGCTGGTTTTAAAATTTTTTAAAGGGCAGGTGGCCTATCAACAAATTTTGGACGGGGAAAAAGTGCAAAAAAAACTTTACCCTTTTAATGATTCGGTTTAATAAAAGGTTTATTTTTTTGGCACTTATCAAATTCACCTGTGGTGCTAAAAAATTCCCAGTATTACTTTTTAAGTGAAGGTGCCTCAAAAACCCAAGCTGTAGTGCCCCAAAAGTCAATAACCCGTTTTCTGAAAATTTTTCGGATAATAAAAGGTTTTTTTTGGCACCTATAAAATTCCCCTGTGGAAATCAAAAAAAATTTGCTGGATTCAAAAATTTAAAACTGCAAGGGGCTTATAAAACAAATCTGGATGGACAAAAGTGCAAAAAAAACGGGAAATTGTTAATGTATTGGGATAAAAAAAATTTTTTTTTTTTTTGGGCCCCTTTCAATTCACCTGTGGTGACTAATAAATTGCAGTTTTTCAATTTAAGGGAAAGGGTTTCCCTCAATGAAAAAAAGCGGGTAGTGCGCCAAAGTCAAAAAAACACGAAATCTGAATTTATTGGTTTATTAAAAGGGTATTTTTGGCCCAAATCAACCTTTTGCTAAATTGTGGATTCTTTTTTAAATTTTTTCCCAAGGGTTTGGATATAATAAACAAAGGGGGAAATTGGGAAAAATTGAAAATAAAACCCCCATAAGAAATGTATACTGATAATAATAAAGGGAGTTTTGAAATAACAATGAGCCCTGCATTTTACTAGAAAAGATGTTTTATCCTATAAGCGGGCCCAATTTTCCAGGAAAATTTAATGGGAAAATTTTTAAAAATTTTTAAAGCAAATTGCTTTGTCTACATTTAATTTCTTGGTGAATTTTTCCCAGTATTCTTTTTTTGACCCCTTTTTCTGTGTTCCCCCAACGGGGGGTCCCCCCTCCGCCCCCCCCTTTGTGACTTTACACCCAGTGATACTCCTTTAAAATTTCTTTTCCCCTAACTTTTAAAAAAATTTCCAATCTTTTAACAAACTAAATTGAAAGGGGATCACAGAAAATAGTAGGGGTTTTCCCCTATGAAGAAAATTAATAATTTCGCTGGCTGTTTGGACACAAGCAGAGCGAGCCCCTTTGCTCTGAGACGCTGAGAGACACTAAAGGCGGAACGGGAAAAACGCGGGTTTCTATGTAAAAGAGGTTGTGTTTTTTTAAAAACCAAAATCCCCAAACCAAAACCAATCCCAAAAGTCTTTGACGTCGCCCCACCCCCATCTCCCCCTGCTCTATTCTGTAATCTGATTGTGGCCCCAAAATTTTAAAGGAAGCGCCGAAAAAGGCGGGGATATTAATAGATGATTTCACAGTTTTTAAACCCTTAAATTATCGCTTTTTTTTAAAAAAAAACCCGGATCCCCCTTTTTTAAAAACTGTGCCAAATTTCAAACTTTGTGGGAAAATTTAATCGTCAAACATCCCTCCCAACTCCTAAAGGTTTAAAAATTTTTTTGTTTTATCTTTAGATCTTTTTTTGATTTAGATTTTTATTAAAAAAATAAATCTTTCATTTTTTTTTTTTCTTTTGGTTATTTTTTTTTAAACATTGTCTTTTTTTTTTAAAGTTTGTGAACATACTAGCCCTAGACAAAAAATTTGGGTTAACTAATTGTAGGGAAGTAAAGTCTAAACAAGGGTTTACAAATGTTTTGAGAAAGGGGGGGTACCCCCTTTCTGGGAAACGTCGCCCCCACGGGGGTGTAACGTCCTGCCTGCGGGAATGTTCTGCCTCGTCAGGAATTCCATGGTTTAACGCTGCTGAAAATCCCAAAATTTTGCAAATGCCCCAAAACTATGGAAAAGGGACTCATCCATTATGCAAGTATGTCTACATGATTTTATTGCTTGTTTTCTTTAGTCTCCAAAAAAATTTAGCTACATTCTTTTTTAAATAGGTCGAAATGCATTATATACTGAATTCCCAAAGACGGAGGGAGAGGCCCCTTCTACACCAGACGTTCCCATTTTTTTGGTTGTTGAGACAAAATATTGCCCAACCCAAAATTTAACTTACCCCACTATACTACAAAGGGCAACCTATTACTCTATTGGGGATAATATTTAAGAAAAGACTATAATATGTCTTATGGGGATGCAAGAAATTACCGACAGGGGGGGCGGGGGTTTTTTCCCGCTTTTCTAAAACACGTTTAAATTAAAGTATCCTTAAACAGGCACAAGATGCTGGATTCAGTCGACAGAAACCAGATGATTGTCAGGTGGACTTATCCAAGAAACTCACCCAACTAAAGAAAAAAGAAACGAACCTCGTTTCACATGCCTCAGCACTTGCTGAATATGCAAGAGTAGAAAGGATACCAAGAGGTTTTAAGGGTTTCCCTTAAAACCTATTCCCTTCGGATGATGAGTTTTTCCCAAAAAAACCGTTGGTTTGCAATCGGCAATAAGTATTCTCTGGACCTCATTTTCCTCACTATACAACACCTACAAATGGCGATTAACAATATAAAAGTTAAAAAAAAAAAAAACTCTGGAAAAAAAATTAAAAAACAATCTAAAACCCCTGGGGGAACCATTTAATCAAAACTAATGAAGAACTAAAAAAAAAACATCGAAAAATTTTTTACAAGCACAACCCCTAAAAAAACAAGCTCAAAAAAATTTTTGAACGTGACCCCCCTCGTGTTTTCCCAGCAAAAACTGATTTTAACCCCGGGGCGGAGGATTGAGCACGATACAGAATCCACAACCGCAAGCAAGGAACTAACAAAACCCAAGGACAAAATTGGGGGCCTATTCAAATATTTTGGGGACGATGTGTTCCCTAGCAGAATGCAATTAAGATCAAGCAATAAACAGGATGATATTTTAGAGAAACAAATCATACAGGAAACAAGCGATCGTGGCAACAACTCTGGAAGAGGGTTCCAGGAAAAAGGGGACAAAGGAAAAAGAAAAGGGAAAAGGATTTTTAAATTTTTGTACCCACAATAAAACTCCAAACCCCAAAACTATCCAAACCAGATGTCTGTTAAAATTAAAGGAACTCAACTTTTACCAATTTTGGGACCAATTTGGATCTTTTAAATTTAATGTAAAATCTGACAAATTTTTGAAAATCCATTAGTTTAAAAATGTTTTTTTGGAGAAAAAAAAAAAACCTAAAAATTTGAGGCAGAAAAATATTTTCTAAGCGCTTAAAAAAAAAAGTCATTTTGATCCTGTAATTGACAATCACACATTGGATACGTTTCAACAACTAGTTAAAAAAGATGTAGAGATCTTATTTAATAAAAATCAAAATCAAAAGAGATCTAAGAATAAAACAAAAAATCTTAAACGTCAGGAGTGGCAGGCCATAAAGGAATTAAAGGAAGACAAATCCATCACAATAAAATAGACTGACAAGGGGGGTGCGACTGTGATACTAGATACAGATGCATATATGAAAGAAGCTGATATGCAGTTACAAGATTCAGAGGTGTACAAAAAAATTGATAAAGATCCTACTTTAGAATACAACGCCCTTATTAAAGGCACATTAGATGATACTCGTGACAATGGTATAATCACTCAACAATTACACACCATTCTTTATAATGAACATCCTCGTACACCAATACTTTATCTAGTACCTAAAATTCACAAGTCTTCACATAACCCTCCCGGACGCCCAATAGTGTCCGGGATTAATTCTATTTTTGAACCTACAGCCACTTACAATGACCAATTCTTACAAAAATATGTTAAACGTGACAAAAAATCACTTAGAGACACTGGACAATTACTCCAGATATTACAGGACTTTGATTGTAAAGATGTCACTTATTTAGTGACACTAGACATTAAATCACTATACACCAATATCCGTTTTCAAGAAGGCATGGAAGTGGTTAAATCCGCTTTGTGCGAAGACCCTTCACTTTCCAATCAAGATGTGAACTTTTTACTAACACTACTAAAAATTATTCTAACTAAAAATTATTTTAGATTTGGACAACAGCATTATTTGCAACTGTAGGGGACTTCTATGGGGTCTCCTGCAGCATCAGGATATGCAAATATCTATATGGCCCAATTTGAAAAAACTCACATTTTTCAAGAAGGATCTCACCCATTGGTGAAACTCTGGTTAAGATATGTCGATGACATATTGATATTCTGGAAAGGCACTCAAGAACAACTTAATACCTTTATTCAAGAACTAAATAATTGTCACCATCTTATTCAATTCACTGCTACAATACATGAAAATGCCATCAACTATTTAGATGTTGAAATGAAAAAATGTGATACCAAATTACAGACCATACTATACACGAAGCTTATGGAAAAAAATAACATTCTACATAGAAAAAGCCACCATGCCCCTAATGTATTTAAAGGGATTCCAAAGAGTCAATTTATAAGAGCAAGACGAATATGTTCTGATAACCAAACATACTTACAACAGATGTAAAAAATAGTTAAAAATGTGTACAAAGAGGGTACAACAGAACAGAGATGGAAAAAATAGACTTTGAAGTTTTTGGAAAAAACAGGGATGAGTTTATAATCCCAAAAAAGAAAAACAAATCTGATACATTTTTATTTATCAGTAAATATGGGACCCAAAGTAAGCACATAGAACAAATAATTAAAAAACATTGGCATGTTCTTGCCAGTGATTTGAAGTACAACCATCTATTTACAGAATATCCAAGATTCATTTATAAAAAAAGGTAGAACATTGGGTAACATTGTCACCAAATCTGACATAATCAAAAAAGAAACGAACCAACCGACCCTTACTACACAACGATCTGGCACTTATGCATGCCTGAACTGTCAGAACTGCCATTCTATTATACGGGGTTAATTCATCACCCATACAACAAAGGGATATACAATTAACATCAAAGGCTTCCATACATGTAACAGTAAAAATTTTATATATCTAATAAAATGCCCATGTGGAATGGGCTATGTGGGTCAAACCACTTGGGCAATAAAAATAAGACTAAATGAACACCGTTCCACAATCCGCACTTATAAAGATAAAATTGAAAAAGATAATAGCTCTAATATAAGTATGAAAGAAAAAAAGTATGGAGAGAGCATGTTAGCACGGCATTTCCATGAAAAACGACATGGTATAGCAGAGCTACGATGGTGTATACTAGAAAAAGAGCAAGGTATAGAAGGAACTTCAATTGAAAAAACACTATTACGTAGGGAAGCATACTGGATTCACAAATTAGATCCCTAAATCCGAAAGGTCATAATGAGATACTCAATCTTAATGTGTTTCTATAGTTATTGTTTTTAACATTGTCTTTTGTTTTTAAGTTTGTGAACATACTAGCACATAGACAACAAATTGTTAACTAATTGTATGTAAGTAAAGTCTACACAATGTCTTACATGCTTGAGAAAGGGAGGTACCGCCTCTCGAAACGTCGCCTCACAGGTGTGTAACGTCCTGCCTGACAGACTGCTTCTGCCTCGCTACATGCATCGCATGGATTAACGCTGCTGAATAATACGAAATGCTACTGCACACACTATGGACAAGACTCATCCATATGCAAGTATGTCTACATGATTTTATTGCTTGTATCATAGTCTCCAAATAAATTTAGCTACATTCTTTGTAAATCCGTCTGAACTGCATTATATACTGAATTGCAAAGACGGAGGAGAGAAACCATCTACACACAGACGTTACCATTAGTGTGTTGAGACAAAGATATTGTCAATCTAAATTCACTATACCCCACTATACTACAAAGGCATCAACCAAGTGGGCCATTTTCTTGTTGTGTCTACTCCTGTCACCGGTGTATGTGCATGTATTTTTAAATAAAGCTGAAAAAAGTATGTGGTGAGTGCCACAGATTCATTCTATAATAGACTAAAGGGGTTTGGTCATCACTGGCTTTTGCAGACTTCAACTGTTTCTGTCTGTTACAGCTTCAAATCCAGGGGCGTGTCTCTCCTTCCTGTGGGTGTGTCTTCCCTCACTGAAGAATGGTGACATCATCATTCTGTGGGAGCAGTGGAAGGGAGAGGATGTCACAGCTCTGTAGGCCTCATGCAATGGGCATTTCTCATGTCAACTCCCTCCACAAGCTCTTTGTAACCAGAACACCTGCATTGCTGTAAGCAGTTACACATACAGCCTGAACTGATGAAACAAATGGGAGGAATGCACTCTGCTCCCCCTTCTGTTATGAGGCAGAAGGTAGAGAGGGACAGAGTGTAAAAGGCTGTGTTATACGGTGGGGAGCAGTGTATAAGGCTGTGTTATATGGGTGATGAGAGCAGACTGTATAAGGCTGTGTTATATGGGGTGTGAGTGAATCTAGTAGCTAGAGACTCGGTAATTGCCCAGATCCTTCACATAGGGCTGGGAGAGGAGCATAGAGAAGCTTAGAGAGCCTTTATTATACAGACACAGTCAGCATAGAAAGCTGAGGCACCTAGTTTCACTTTCATTTTCCACAGCTCAGAGGGGAATAAGCACAGAGTGCAGGCAGCCAATCACAGCACAGGGGGCATGTCCCATCCAGGGGGGACGTCCCAACAGGTTGAAAGAAATATCAGTCAGCCAATCACAGAAAAAGGGCTGTGGCCCGACCCCAGGCTGCGTTTTTAGGTGTAGAACACACAGCTTAGCTTATATCTGCTATACTAAATGATTTAGGTAATGCAAAGCTATTGCAAAAGTGCTTATTTTTACTGTCCCCATCATTAGAGATATGATGTTTGTAACGAGAAAACCCCTTTAAGTCTTAAAGGGGTTTTCTCACCACAGACTTCCGCAAACATCTTGAGCTTTCTCTCTATTTTACAGCTTCTAATCCAGGGACAGCTCTTTCCTCCCAGTAGGCATGCTTTCTCTCACTGGGGAGTTGTGACATCATCACACCCCCTCCCTGCTCCTTCCTTAGTCATTACCATCAGTCTTCATGAACAGGGGAAGGGAGAAGATGTCACAACTCTGCAGACCTCCCGCAATGATCAGTTCTCATGCCTGCAGAGCTGTCACCTCCTTACACAAGCTCCTTGTAACCAGAACACTTGCATTGGTGGAAACAGTTATACATACAGCCTGAAATGATGAAACAAATGTTCTCTGCTCCCCACTGTTATAAGGCAGGAGGTCGAGGGGGAGCAGAGTGTATAAGGCTGTGTTATATAGGGGAAAGGGAGAGTGAATCTAGCAGGTAGAGACTCAGTAATTGCCCACATCCTTCACAGAGCTGTCACTTGGAGAGGAGCATAGAAAGCTCAGGCAGCCTTTATTACACAGCTCAGGAGGCAGTGAAAGACATTGAGAACATAGACACAGACAGTTCAGAAATCCAGTTTCATTTTCATTTTCACACATTTCAGAGGGGAGGGCAGTACAGCTAATCACAGCACAGGGGTGTGTCCTGCACAGAGGGCATGTCCCGAGCAGTGCTGAACAAATTTTCAGGCAGCCAATCACAGCAATGTGGGCGTGGCCTGATCCCAGGCTTCAGATTTATCTCTAGACACTCACAGATTAGATAATAGCTACTATACTACATGATTTAGGTAATACAAATCATTTTCAAAGTGATTATTTTTAATGTCCCCATCATTACAGATATTATCTGTGTAGTGAGAAAATCCCTTTAACTCTAGGTATTAAAAATGTATTACTGAAAAAAAAATTAAAATGGACCAGGAGAAAATGTTTTTTTTAAGGAATTTACATACTAATGAATAGAAAGTAGGATAGGGGTAGGCTATCTTATGCTATATGCTGGGTTGATTGATTCTGTCTGTCTTCAATTCCACAGTATATACTGCATATACATGTTTCATGATAAGAACATCTTTAGAAAATAAATTGTAAACTGGTGTTATCTGTAAACATATAAAACAGTGATTCCCATTTCTTAAGTTTCACTGTGACTTGTTATGCAATCAATACACTTTCTGCCATTTTCATGGAATATTGATTTTGAGACCTATGGGTCCAGTACTGTAATCATAACGCAACACAGGAACTTTTCTAGCTGATGCTAATATAAAAATCCGTTCTTTCAAAAACCTGAATGTTGACTAAAGTGACCTAAATAATTTACTAAACTATTACATTGATTTAGACTACAAGCAGAACAAACAGACTCAGCTAAAAGATTGTGATGGAAGTAATAGAGGTACATATCAAGCAAAATGATGATAACCTTACTGGACTCATGAGTGGGGATCCGAAAAATGGTATTTGGAGTAAAACAGAGTAAGTTGAGTTCTAGATATATTGGTACGTAAAAGTTTGTGACTCCATTAGCATTTTCTATATTTCTGCGTAAATTTGATCTAAAACTACATCGGAATTTTACACAAGTTTTAAAAGTAGATAAAACCAAATTGAACAAATGATGAAAAAATATTAATCTTGGTCATGTATTTATTGTGGAAAAATGATATAATATGACATATCAGTAAGTGACAAAACTATGTGAACCTTTTCCTTCCAGTATCTGGTATGACCCCCTTGTGCAGTAATAATATGCTGCTAATCTAAACGCTTCTGGAATTTGTTAGTTAGTCCTGCACATCGGTTTAGAGAAATTTTATACCATTCCTCTGCACAAAACAATTCCAACTCTGTTATGTTATTGGGATTCCTCTTACATACTTCCACAACATTTCTATTGGATTAAACTGACTGACTTGGCCTTCTAAAACATTAGCTTTCTTCTTCTAATGGTACTATCATTACTCCTAGGCAGACGGTCTGCTGTCTTGGGGTTATTCTAGACTTCGATCTGTCCTTCAATCCCTTGCCTGCACTTGTCATCTGCACCTCAAAAATATCTCAAGAATCCACTCTTCTCTCATTGTAGAAACAAAAAAACTCTTTTTGTTGCCCATGTACTCTCTCATCTCGACTACTGTAAATTCATGCTATGGTCTCCCTTCTATGAAGCTCTCCCTCCAATCAGTCCTTTGAATCAGCCAGCCAAGCTCATCTTTCTTGTCCAGCCCTAACTGATTTCCCTTTACTGTGTCAGTTAATACACTGGTTGCACCATTTATACAGATCAGTTAAATTAACATTCACCCATAATTCTCGCACGTTGCAATTCATTCTACCTCATCTTTGTCTTCCACCCTATTCAGAGTCTACCTTTTTCTAATGATCTTAGATTAACCCCTTAAGAAGTTATATGAGGTCTTGTTTTATGTGGGAGAAGTGGGGGACTAGTTTGAGTTTTCATACAAATTAGCTGCACCTGGGTATTTTTCTCTAATAGCATGGGGGTTTGTGCTGCATCTGTGCTGTGTTTAGACTCAACTCAAGCTTTTACTAGCAGTGAGTATGGCTTATGTTTTTTTTTTTTTGGTAATTTTTCCCATTATTTTTTTATGTGTATTTTGTGATTTTAAGGGAGTTTAGGGACCTCCAATAGATGAGAGCCCTTGGAGGGCATTGGAGGCTTTACAATTTAGTGGCCATTTATGTTAACCAATACCCATAATTGATATTGTTCAGTATGTAAAATAGTTTTTTTTTTTTTTTTTTTACCTTGCCCAACGAGATACTGGGGACTGGAGCAAGTAGAATACCAGCAGGCCCCCCATGCATGATAGGTGGCTCCAGCGCTGGCTTACGGTATTTTTGTTATCAGTATTGGAGGTGTTTTGCCCAACGTTTGGTACTGCGGCTTTTTACTTTTTTGCATGCTATGTGAATAGATGGTTCAATCTTAAGGTGAGCTTTCATTCCCTTGGATGAGTGAGATGGTTACCACTCATCAAGCTGCACCTGGGTTTCTCTTAATGCATGGGGGTTGTGCTGCTCAGTGCCTGTGTTTAGAACTCATTCTGCTTTTTCTAGTCAGGAGTTATGGCCATGTCTCTGGTTTTTGAGACAATTTTTTCCCAATGTTTCTGTGTATTTTGTGATCTAAGGGAGAGTAGGGACCTCCAATGATAGGAGCCTTGATGGGGCTTTGAAAAAAATAGTGGCCATTATGTTATCCTCAAATATTTTGATAGTGTTCCTGTATGTTAAAGTAGATTTTTTTTTTTTTTCCTTGCCAACAGTTTGGGGGACTGGATGCAAGTAGAATACCAGCAGCCTCCGTCCCCCCTGCATGGAAGGTGTGCGAGGGCTGGTTACGGGATTTTTTTATTGTATAGTTTCCAACGTATGGTACTGGCTTTTTTTCTTCTTTGCTGTATTGAATAGATGTCAATTTAAGGTGCAGCTTTTATTCCACCAGTGGAGGAGAATGGGGTTTCCACCCATCGCTGCACCTGGGTATTTTTCTCTAATAGCATGGGGGTTTGAGCTGCCTCTGTGCTGTGTTAACTATCCAGCTTTTTCTGCAGTGAGTATGGCCGTTTCTGGTTTTTTGAGTAATTTTTTCCCATTTTTTTTGGTTTTCATCAAATTACTACAAAATTTTTTTTTTCCCCATTTTTTTTTTTGTTTTGTCAATTTTTTTTACCCTTTACATTTTACACTAAAAAATGTTTTTAATTCTACAGGTTATTACGGTCATGTTGATACCTATATGGGTAGTTTTTTTTTTTTGTAATGTAAGCACAGTTATTATTTTTTAAATATTTAATTTTATTATTTTTGTATACTCTTTTTAAACTTTAACTTTTTTTTATAATCCCCTGAAGGGATAATATTTTACAATTTTTTACCTTAGTAGTTTGTTAGAAAATTTTTATTTGCTAAAACTTTACTTTTTTTGGGCGCATGACCAGGCAGCGTCGGGGCAGCACTTTTGTGCCCTCACTCAGGCTTGTTAAAAAGAACCTGGGGCTACCCTAAGTTCCCAAGGACGTACAAAGTTCCCCAGGCTCCCTTTGGGGCACCGGAGTCCCCTCACTCGATGGAGCGGGGGTGACCCTTTTATTAGTTGCGGTCATGAATGAACAATCAAAGGGTTTAAACACCAGGAATCGGGGGTTTTTCCGCTTCCCCGGGACTTTCAGAGTTTTTAGGAAAGGGTTAAGTACGCTTTGTTCCTGCGAACTGCCCGGGGGACCACAAAACTCCTTTTTTTTTAGCAACTCAATAGGTCGTTGCCACCCTTTTTCCTGTCCGCACTTCACTATCTCTGTGAGTTTCAATCTAGCTCAAAAGGGGCCCCGGACCCCCCCAAAACCCCAATTTTAAGGGTCAGGTTTCTGACACAGCTGGATCGTGAAAATGCTTCTCATTAAAAGAAAAATAATGTATTTTGTTACTTTCCCTCAAAAAAATATTGTTTCCCGGGGGGGGGTTTTTCTGATTTGTTTAGGTAAATGTTTAAAAAAACTGCGATGAGCTTTTAATTTTTTTTTTGGAAAAGAGCAGTGGTTTTTTTGGGCAATTTGCCATTTTTTCGTTTGCCCCCCCGGACCCCCCAGTGGGGGGGTTGCATCCCCCTGTCCCTGGGCAGGTGAGCCCCCCCTTGAAGTTCAAAGGACCAGAAAAGCACGGGGAAACAAACCCCTATTTAACCCCCCCTTTTTCCTCCTTTCCCTTGCGGGGATCCATAGTGCCTTGTCCCGGTCGTAAAAAAGTGAGCATTTTTCCCAAAGTCTTTTCCAGTGTACGTCCCACTTGGCCCCCGCCTTCATCCGGGAAACCTTTTTCCCGGCCCTGTTCTGACCTTCCTGTTTTGTCACCGACTAGGAGTCCCCGACGATTTTGTCCCCGCTAACCTCGGTTTCCAACGGCGGGGAAAAGTCATGCCGGGGGGGTAGTGCCCGGGGGGTCCCCTCCCGCAAAAAAGCCCAAATCCCCCCTTCGGCGGCTCTGGTAAAAACCCATTTGGGGCCTTTTTTTTTTCTGCGAAATTGTATTTCCCCCCGGGTCTTTTTTATTATTTTTGTTCCCCGGCCTTTTTGGAACCTTTTCAAGCTCGACAATGCCCTTTTTCTGTGAAAGGGGTCCCAAAAGCTGTCCACTTTATTCCATTTTTTTTTTTTGTTATGCCCAAGGGGATTTGTAAAAGGGGGGAATAATTTTACAATATAAGCCCCTTTTAATACACCCCATTTTCCCTTTTTTTGCTTTGGCGGGTCCCCCGGGACACTGGTTTCTAAAATTTAAAAGTTTACTGTCAAACTAGGCCCCCAAAATTTCCTTCTCCGGGTTTTCCCTGTTTTTTTCCCTTTTTTAACCCAAGTAACCCAGGGGAATAGTTTTTTTTCCTTTCACATTTTGGCATAACCTTGCATTTATCTGTTTTTTAAAAACCTCAATTGCCCGCCCTCTCCCCGGGTTTTCTCCAACGAAATCCAGATCCATTTGAAATTTGACCCCCCCACAGCTTAACCGGAAGGGGTGAGTCTGAAGTTGGCTTTTCAAATTTTAGTCCCCAAAAAAAAAAGGGAAAACCCCCAAAAGAGAACAGAGTTTTGACTTCTGATATTTCACTATTTTTTCTATTTTACCAGCCCTCAAACCCCTTTTAAACCCAGGTTAGTAAATTAAAAAACATGTGAGGGGGGGGCGGATGACTTTTAAAAATTTGGGTTGATTTCTCCCCCTTTTGGTCAAACAAGTGAAAACCCGCTGAAAGAGGGTGTAAAAAGGGACCCTTATTTTTGCCCTGTGTCCTTTTGATTGGGGAAATGTTTTCCCAAGAAAGGGGGCTTTGGACCCCTTTCACGGGAAAGTTAAAAATTTTGCTGTATATAAAAGGTTTTTTCCTTTTGGTTTATGGGGGGTTTTTTCCAACGGGGAACTTGTTTGGGGGAAAAAAAGGCTATTTTTTTTCCTTAAAAGAAGTAAAAAGGGGGTTTAAAGGGTTTGGGGTTTTGGAAAATTAAAGGTTTTTTAAAAAAGTGTGTATAGAGGTTTTGGGGAGATTATACGTAATAAAAGTTATTTTTTTGGGGGTTTTTTAGGAATTTTTTTAGATTTTTAAGTTGCCTATTGGAAAAAATAGAAAATTTATATTTAAAGGGTTGGGCTCTGGCACTTTTAAAAACAGCATGGTGGGGAAAAACCCCTTTTAAAATATAATGTATAGGGTTTTTCCCTTCCCCAAAATTTTGTGTACTTTAAAATTTGGGAATTTAAATTAAAAACCAATTACTTCTCAAAAAAAGATGAAAAATTCCCCCCCAACCCTTTCCCAATTTTTTTTTAAGAAAATTTGTTGTAAAAGTCTTCAAAAGACTTCCACAGCTCCCAAACATAAAAACATGGTTTGGGGAATATGCCTTATGGGCATTTTTATTAAAATTTGTAAAAAACTATCCACAGTGGGGGAATATAAAAATTTAAGTCCAAAGTCTTAAAAACATTGTTTTTAAGAAAAAATACTTCCTCTCACTTAAGGGGAAAAGATACCTAAAAAAAGAGCTAGACAATTGAAAAGGTCAATTCCCCATAGGTTGTTTTGGGGCAAAGGGGGTCAGAGAAGATGTCCTTGGATTTAAATTTATCACCAACTTTAATTTCCATTCCAGAGAAATCAAAGGTAACAACTCTAAAGCAGTGACTTATCTGAAAATCTTAGGTAACATACGTTAGTAATGTATAACTAGCCTTTACAAATGAACAAATCTGGACACAGAACAAAATTAATTAAAATGTATCAATAGATTGAAACAGATTCCATAAAACATTACCTTTTCCTTAATGTAGTAATCAAAGGCTAATGGCTTAGCCCATACCTTAGCAAATGTTAAAGCCGATCGCTTACTATTTTAGTAAGATTGGAGTGATTTTGGAGGGGAATTTCCCTTAAAAACATTCTTTTACATTCTCTGGGGGATGCTTGAAAAAGCATGGGATTAATGCTGATATGGAAAGCAGATTTCCAATAAAACTGACAGTTCAGGTTTGATTTAAATAAATCCCAGTTCTCATATATTCAAAAAGCGTCCCAGGAAAAGAGCGTTTATGGGAAAAACCCCCAAACCCTGGAGAAAATTTTTTTAAGAAAAAAAAAACAAAATTGTTTTTAAAAAAATTAAATGGGTTAAATCAATGATTTGCCCACGAAGAGTTAGTCCCAACAAAAATCACCCACAAAATGGCCCCCTGAATAATTAGTTAGGGCCCACTGCCATAAAGTATGTACGGGTTTGGGCCCTTGATGGGCCCCATATAAAAAAAATTTTTGTAAAAAAAAAAGTTATGGGGGGCCCAAAATTTTGATTCTCTGAAAAAATTTCCCCCTTTAAATGGAGGATGCTTTCATGTGCAGAATTTTCTGGAAAAATGTCATGTTTTTCCATGATGTTTTGCATAGCACTTTTTCCAGCTTTTTTTGTGTAGCTAAAGGTTAAATTCGGGTCTGTAGTGAAATATTAAGTTTCCTTTTAGGCAATGCGTTTTTATTTGTACATTTTTGGTGATGTTTTTGGGGTCTTGGGCTTTGTAGTTTCTAATAGTGCTTCTATGATTACCCATTAAACCTATTTGATTAAATTTTACAATAAAAATTATCTTTTTAAATTGTTTTTATGTTTTTTTAAATATTTTTTTTTCTAATTTTCCATGTTGCTACAGTGTTTGGATTTTTTTTTTTTTTAATCCTTCAAATTTACCCCTTTGGGCCCATTAATAATAGGAAAGGGCTGATTTTCTCACCTTCCCAAATTGAAAACAAGAATGAAACCCAATTTAAAAAATTTTGGCATGTTTTTTTTTAAAATTGGGAGTAAACTTTTTTACGTATTCCAAATCAAAAGTTAGTTACAAAATCCCCCTGCAAATCAGTAAAAAAAAAGGGTTGTATTCTGTTGCATTTTGAAATTTGGGCAATTTTGAAAAAAACAGCCCTTGCCTATTATGGGGGCTAAAGTAAAAATTTAGAAGAAAAAAAATTGCAAAAAAAATTGCAACATGACCCCCCGGTTAAAACTTCGCTATTCCTAAATTTAAAATTCAAAGACGGGGGACTCCCCAAAAAAGTGGCACCTTTGTATAGCCCCGTTGTTCTGCGTGAGAAAACCCCAGAATAGCTTTTTTTGAAGTTAATACCTCGAAATTTGGTAAAAAAATAGTGAGGGGGCGTTTAAACGTTGATTATTGTCATGGGGGTTTCTATAGTCGTTTTATCGGCAATTATCAGACGATTTCCGATAGTCGTTAATAGTTTATTCCCGATGCCCTTTAAAAAGTCTATGGGAGGGGAAAACAACACCTTCATTCTGACGCCCAAAAACGGGGAGGAGAAGCGGGAAATTAACACCCACAAAACGTAAAGGGAAAACGGGGTTACATCTTAGGAAAACCACTTGGGTTTTTAAAAAACCCACAGAAAAAAAAATCCCCGGACCTTTTCACTACCCCCTGTCTTGTACCACAGCGGGCCCCCTTAAAACCCTTTGCTCACCCAAAAAATTAAAAGTCCCAAAGGGGGAGGCAGTTTTTTTTTTAAACCCAAAATTTTACTTGAACTGGAATTGCTTTCCCTGTCCGGAACGCAGCATGCCCCTTTAAAAACCTTCTGACCCCCCGTTTAAAAACCCAGTGCCAAAAAAAAGGGAGTCTTTTAACCCCCCTTTTTTATTTGGGAAAGGGGACGGGGGACTATCCCTGTTTGGGCCACAGCTGACCCCCAAACCTGATGCCCCCAAAAGTTTAAAAAAATTTGGGCCGGGAAAAAAAAAGGGTTTTTTAACCCCATTTTATTTTGGAACGGCCCTTTAAACTTTTATTGTCCTGTCCCGCGTTGCCCTTTAAAACCCTGCCTGACCCACAGTTTAAAAAAATCCCGGAAAAAAGGGAAGTTTTTGGGAACCCAACCATTTTGGTTAAACCCTGGACATAGGACTTTTACCTGTTCTGTACCACAGTAGGGGACCTTTTAAACCTGTTGACCAACAGTTTAAAAATTTGCAAGAAAAAGGAGTTTTTAAAACCCCCATTTTAGTTAAAACGGGAAACATAGGGACTATCCCTGTTCTTTTACCACAGTATGACCTTTAAAACCCTGTCTTCCCATAGATTAAAAGTGGCCGGAAAAAGGATTTCTTTAAACCACCATTTTATTTAAAAATTTGGACTTTAAATAACTGTTCCGGGGACCGCAGTAGGGCCCTTTAAAAACCTGTCTGCCCCCAGTTTAAAAAATTCCCGGAAAAAAAGAGTCTTTCAACCCCCCATTTATTTTGAACGGGAAACATTGCAACCCGCCCTGGACCGCAGCTTTGCCCCTTAAAACCCGTCTGACCCACAGTTTAAAAAAGTGCCGGAATAAGGAGTTTTTTAAACCCAACCTTTTTTTGTTAAACGGGACATTACTTTTCCCCTGCCCTGGACCCCCCATTTTGGGTCCAAAAAACCTGTTTGCCCCCCCAGATTAAAAAGTCCCGGAAAAAAGGGGGTCTTTCAACCACCATTTTAGTTAAAAGGGAAACCATATCCCTGTACCTGCCCTGGGCCACGTATAAAAATTAAACCTGTTGACCCCCAAGATTAAAAAGTGCCAAAAAAAAAGGAGTTTTTTCAACCCCCCTTTTTTAGTTAAAAAGGGACATTGGGATTTTTCCTGTCCGTGAAAAAGCTTGCCCCGGGGCCCGGGGAGTTACAGGGGGTTTGCGGGGGAGACCCCAGGTGGCTTTTCTGTCATCTATTAACTGCAGGTTTTAAAAATGCCCTGAGACCCCCCAGCAACGAAAACTGTCGTGTAAAGGGCAGAGTGCGGAAGTGTGAAAAAACCCCACCCTTCCCTCAGTACACATTTAAAGATTTGGGTTAGCGCTTGCCCCTCCGTATGGTGCGGCCCCAATTAAAGCTTTCACTTGGAAAATTTACTGGGGGTTTAAAGGGCTCCTGCCCCCCCCCCAAAGGGGGCCCTTTTTTTTGGGGAATTTTTCCTTTTTCTATTTTATCAACGTGTGAAGGAAATTGTCTCTGTACTTTGTTTCTCTGTCCGTGCTATACCCCAAATGTCCTCTGAATAAAAAAATTTTGGGTCAAGTTTTTGTCCCTCCCTTGTACAATTAAGAGGAATTTTTTTTACCAGCATTTTGTAATTTTTTTTTTTTTTAAAAAAAAATTTTTAAAATAGGGGGAACCAACCCTTTTTTTTTTTTTTTTTTTTTTAAATTTTTGGGTTTTTTTAATTTGGTTTTTTAAACCCCCCCCCGGGGTTTTTTTTTTCCCCCAAAAAACCCAAAATTTTTTTTTTAAAATTTCCCCCAAAAACCCCCCAAAAAAAAAAATTTTGGGGAAAAAAATTTTTTTTTTTTTTAATTTTTTTAAAAAAAAAAAATTTTGGTGGGGAAAAAAAAATTTTTTTTGTTTTTAAAAAATTTGGGGGGAAAAATTTTTTTTTTTAATTTTTTCCCCTTTAAAAAAAACCCCCCTTTTTTAAAAAAAAAAAAAAAAAAAAAAAAAAAAAAAAAAAAAAAAAATAAAAAAAAAAAAAAAAAAAAAAAAAAAAAATTTTTTAAAAAAATTAATAAAAAAAAAACAAAAAAAAAGAAAAACAAAAATAAAAATAAAAAAAAATAAAAAAAAAAAAAAAGGGGGGGAAAAAAAAAAAAAAAAAAAAAAAAAAAAAAAAAAAAAAAAAATTTTGGGGGGGGTTTTTTTTTTTAAAAATTGGGAAAAAAAAAATTTTTTAAAACCCCCAAAAAAAAAGCATAACCCCAAAATTTAAAATTTTTGAACAATTTGGGAAGGGGAAAAACAAAAATTTTTTTAAAAAAATTTTTTTTTTTTGGGTTTTAAACCCCCAAAAAAAGGAAAAAAATTTAAAAATTTTTTTTTAAAAAAAAAGGGGGGGGAAAAAAAAACCCCCCCCCCGGGGGTTTTTTTTTTTCCGGCCCCCAAAAAAAAAAAATTTTTTTAATTTTAAAAAGGGAAAAAACCCTTTTGGGAAAAACCCAAAAAAAAAAAAATTTTTTTTGGCCCAAAAATTTTTTCCCCAAAAAACCCCCCCGCAAAAATTTTTTTAAAAAATTTTTTTGGGGTTAAAATTTTTTTTTTTTTTTAAAAAAAACCCCAAAAATTTTTAAAAACCCAAAAAATTAAAAAAAAAAAAAAAAAATTTTAAAAAAGGGTTTTCTTTTAAAAAAATTTGGTTAGGAAACCCCTTTTTTTGGGGGGTTGGGGAAAACCCCCAAAAAAAAATTTTTTTGGGGGCCCCAAAAAATCCCAAATTTTAATTTTTTCCTTTTTGGGGGGGGGTTTTTTTTTTGGGGGGGGGGGGGGGGGTTTTAAAAATTTTTAAAGGGGGGGCCAAATTTTTTCCGTTTAAAAGGGGGGGGAAAATTTTTTTCCGGAAAAAAAAAAAATGGGGTTTTGGGGGGGGGGTTCCCTTTTTTTCCCCCCGGGGGTTTTGGGCCCCCAAAATTTTTAAAAAATTTTTTGGGGGGGGGGTTTTTTTTTCTTTTTTTTGGGGGCCCCTTTAAGGGGTTTTTTTTAAAAAAAAAAGGGGGGGCCCCCTTTTTTTTCCCCCCCCCCCCTTTTTTTCCCGGGGTTTTTTTCCCGGGGGGGGGGGGGGGGGCCCAAAAGGCCCAAATTTTTAAAAAAAAAGGGGGTTTTTTTTTTTTCTTTTTTCGGGGGGGGGGTTTAAAAGGGGTTTTGGGGGTGGGGGGGGGGGTTAAAAAAACCCCCGGGGGGGGAAAAAAAAAAAGGGGGTTTTTAAAAAAAAAAACCCTTTTTTGGGGGGACCCGGGGGGGGGGCCCCCGGGGGGAAAAAAATTTTTTTTTTTCCCCCCCAAAATTGGGGTTTTTTTTGGGGGAAGGGGAAAGGGTTAAAAACCCCCGGGGGGGGGGGGCCCCTTTTTTAAAAGGGGCCCCGGGGGGGGGTCCCCAAAAAAAAACTTCCCCCCCCTTTCCCCTTAAAAAAAAATTTTTTTTCCCGGGGAAACGGGGGGTTTTTTCCCCAAAAACCCCCCCCTCCCCGGCCGGGGCCCCCCTTTTTTTTTTGGGGGGGGGGGGGAAAAAAAAAAAGGGGGGGGGGGCCCTTTTTGGACCCCCAAAACCCCCTTAAAAAAAAAGGGGGAAAAAAAAATTTTTTGGAAAAAAGGGGGGCCCCTTTTTAAAAAGGGGGGGGGGGGGGTTTTGGGGGTTTTTCCCCCTTTTTTGGGGGGGCCCCCGGGGGGGGGGGGGGGGGGGCGGGGGGGGGGGGGAGGGGGGGGGGGGGGAATTTTTTTTAGAGGTTCCCGAACTTTTCCCCGGGGGGTTTTTTTAAAATTTAAAACCGGGGTTTTTGGCCCGGGGGGGCCCCTTCCCCCCGGGAAAAAGGGGGGGGCCTTTTCCCCTTTTTGGGAACCCCCCCCATTTCCCCGGGCCCCCCAAAAGGGGGGGGGGAAAAAAAAAAAAAATTAAATTTTTTGTGGGGTTAAAAAAAAAATTTTCCCCGGGGGCCCGGGAAAAATGGGTTTAAAGGGGGGGGGGGGGAAAAAAAAAAACCCCGGGGGGGGCCCCCCCGGGGGGGTTTCCCGGGGGGGGAAGGGCCCCCTTTTTTTCCCCCTCCCCGGGGGGTTTAAAAAAGGGGCCCTTTTTTTTTTAAAAAAAAATTTTTTTTTTAATTGGTTTTCCGGGAAAATTTTTCCCCCCCCCAAAAAAAAAGTTTTGGGGGGGGGGAAACCCCCCCCCAAAAATTTTTTGGCCCCCGGATTGGGGGGCCCCTTTGGGGGGCCCCCCCTTTTCCCCCCCCCCCAAAAAAAAAAAAATTAAAAAAACAAGGGGGGGTTTTTGGGGGGGTTTTTTTTTAAAGGGGGGAAAAAAAAAAACCCCGGGGGTTTTTTTTTTGGGGGGGCCCCCCCCTGGCCGGGCCAAAAAGGGGGAGGGGGAAAATTCCCCCCCCGGGGGGGGCCGGGGTTGGGGGGTTTTTGGGGGGGTTTTTTTGGGGGGGTTTGGGGGGGGGGCCTTTTTGGGGGGGCCCCGAGGGGAAAAGGCGGGGGGTTTTGGGGGGGGTTTTTTTGGGGGGGGGGGGGGCCCCTTTTTTTTTCCAAAAAAATTTTTCAACCCCCAAATTTTTTTTTTCAAAAGGGGGGGGCGGGGGGGGGGGCCCAAATTTTTCCCCCCCCCCCTTTTTTGGGGGCCCCCGGCAACCCCCTTTTTCCCCCCTTTTTTTTGGTTTGGGTTTTTTTTTTTGGTTTAAAAAGGTTAAATTTTTTTCCCCCAAAAACATTAAAAAAAAGGCCGGGGGGTTTTGGGGGGGGAGGGGGGGGCGGGGGCCCCCCCCAAAAGGGTTTTTTTTTGGGTTTTTGGGGGGTTGGGGGTTAAAAAGGGGGGGGAAAATTTTTTTTTGGGGGGGGGGGCCCGGAAAAAAAACGGGGGGGGCCCCCATTTAAAATTTCCCCCTTTTTTAAAAAAAATTTTTTTAAAATTTAAAAAGGGCCCGGGGGGGGGGTTTAAATTTTATTCCCGGTTTTTTTTGGGGGTTTTTTCCCCCAAAAAAATTTTTTTTTCCCCAAAAAGGGCCCCTTTTTTTCCCCCATTTTTTTCCCTTTTAAAACCCCCGGACCCAAGGCCATTAAAATTTGGGGGGAAAAAAAAAAGGGGGGGTTTTTTTTTTTCCCCCCCTTTTTTTTTTTGGGTTTTTTCCCCTTTTTCCCGGGGGGGTTTTTTGGTTTTAAATTTTTGGGTCCCCCGGGGCCCCCCCCCCCCCCCATCCTTTTTTTGGGGGGAAACCCGGGTTTTTAAAAATTTTTCCCCCTTGGGAAAGTTTTTTTTTTAAATTTTTTTGGGGGGGGAAAAAAATTTTTTTGGGGGAAGGGGGGAAAAAAAAAAAAAAAGGGGGGGGGGGTTTTTTTGGGGAAAAAATTTTTTTTGGGTTTTTTGGGGGGAAAAAATTTTGGGAAAAAAATTTTTGGGGGGCCCAAACCCCCCCCCAAAAAAAAAAGGGGGAAAAAAAAAAATTTTTTTTTTTAAACCTTTTTGGCCAAAAAACCCGGGTTCCCCCTTTTTTTGGTTTTTTAAAAAAGGGGGGGTTTTTTTTAAAAAAAAAAAAAAAAAAAAATTTTTTTTAAATTTTTTTTTTAATTTTAAAAAAAAAAAAAAGGGGGGGAAAAGGGGGGGGCCAAAAGGCCCCCCAAAAAAGGTTTTAAAATTTTAAAATTTTTAAAAAAAAACCCCAAAAAAAGGCTTTTCCCCCTTTTTTTATTGGCCCGGGGTTTTTTTTGGGGGCCCTTTTTTGGGGGGGCCCCCCCCCCCCCCAAATTTTAAAAAAAAGGGGAAAAAATTTTTTAAAAAAATTTTTTTTTTTTTAATACACGGTATTATTTGCACCTTTAAATTCCCCGTGGGACTTAAAATTTATGTTTTTTTTTTTCGGTGGTGCTCGTCAATAAAACAATGTGGGTGTGCAAAGTAAAAAAAACACGAAACTGTTTGTTTTGGTTTAATAAAACGATATTTTTTGCACCTTTAAATTCCTGTGGTAATATAGAATTGCTTTTTTTAAGATTTACGTAGATGGCGCGTAAATAAACAATGCGGGGTGGCAAAAAGTCAAAAAACCGTAAAACTGTTATGTTTTCGTCGATACACGGGTATTTTGGCAAAAACAACTGTGCTGACTACAATTTTGTGGATTGTAATTTAACTGCAAGGTGGATATTCACATACAGTTAATGGGTAAAATTTTGAAAAGAACACCTATCTGAATTGTATTGAAAAAAAAGTGGATTTTTTGCAGCTAACAAAGAGCCTGCAGTTACTAGAAATGATGTGTACCCAAATTAAAAGTTCAGGCTCCCCAATATAGGAAATATTTAAATAGCAAACTGTTAAAAATAAAGATTTCCATACAAGTTTTTAAACAAGTTTTGGTGACTTTATCCCAGTGTTCTTTTAGATAGAGCTTGCCTGTGTTCCCCGGGGGGGCCCCCCCCCCCCGCACCCCCGCCGTGAATTTTAAAGCGGTAGTGTGCTTTAAAATTCTCTAGCTAATACATAAAATTTTCAAATCTCAAATCTAACTAAATTGGAAGGATCAAGCTAATAGTGTGGAAGGATCACGCTAACTAAATTGGAAGGATCCCCCGCTTCCCGAGCTTCTGCCAGGTCTCCCGGGCTGAGTACCGGGGACTTTTTTTTTGGAAATAGACTAATTTCGCTGAGCTTTTTGGCCAGGAGAGCGCAGGTCTACCCCTATGAGACGCTGGAGACATGAGCGGGAAAACAGGAAACGCTGTTCTTGTAAACGGGGGTCATGTGTTTTTTCCCAGCCAATCGCACACATACCTCCCAGTCATGACGCGACACCCCATTCACCCTCTTTTTTGTAATTGATTTGCTGGCGCCAAAATTACAGGGGCGCCGAAAAACGGCTTAATTGTGATGACAGATTTTTAAATATTATCGCATGATTGGGAAATTTTGATACTAAAAAAAAACCCTTTCCGTTTAACTTTGTCGTAAAAATCGCTCAAACTAGTCCTGAATTCTGTATCCCGGATTGTGGGCACAAGCAAAAGGGACCAAGGCTGTAAGGGTTGCACCCCGGGGCCGGGCAGGACCCCGGGCGCGCCCCTGTCCCCCGGGCAGGTCCCGGTGGGGAGGGTTTCCGCCCGCGGTCCCCCCCCTCTCCTACCTGACCGCGTTGCTTCGGTCGCGTCCCTGCTGGCCGGAAAAGCGCATGCGCGGCCCCCAGCGGCCCGCGCCGTTCATGTAGATTAAAGGGGGCAGTGCGCCCCGGGAATTGGCTAATTGCGGGCGCTGTCTCTATTTAAATTTTGGTCCCAGTCCTTCCCCGTGGATCTTTGTTGCCCCCGGCCTTTGTTGAAAGGTTTTTGATAG
>JAODAL010047006.1:0-30359 GCA_025379985.1 Phyllomedusa bahiana | reverse complement strand
GGAAACTGTGTATCATTTAATCCATTCGTACAAACAGGAAAACCCCCTCCTCGATTGCAGCGGCAGAACGGCCTCCCCCAAAACACACTCGATATGCGAGGTTTCCACCCGTTGGAATTCCCACCTGACATGTTGGACCGACTGATAACAAGAAAGGCCTTTTCGATTTTTTTGATGATCCGGCAGACAGAAGTACTCCCCTTGAAAACTTGATGTCAGCCAGTGGCAGCTCATGCTTGGACCCCTCCGTTTGTTGAGGCCTTCGAGGAGGCCAGTTTTTGTCAGTCCCGGGACTAGGGATGAATTAAACGCTACCACTGTTTATTCCTAACAGATGAAAAAAAATTTGGCTGGGGCAGGGGACTGGAACGAGGCGACTAACCATGGCCACAGGAGCCCGGGGGGACGAAAGGAGGAGGAGGAGGGGAGGGACATTGGAGCAGAAGCTTTTGTCTGGTGAAATGAGTGGATTTTTACCCATGAAAAGAAGGGGAGGAAAAAGGAGCATGGAGGAGGTGGAGGGATGAGGAAGACAGGCAAAACCCCCCAAGCACCTTTGGCATTATACGTGGAAATGGAGGCAGGAGCTCCTCGAAGTCACTTTGCAGAAGGCCCCCAGCATGCTTATTTGCCTGGCTATGACAGCCGAATAGCCCACCCCGGGCAGAGGGATGACTTCTGGCTCCCACCCTTTGGACCCTCGCTACCGGTCCAAAAGGGGACCCTTTTTTCCCCCAGTTTTTTGGAGGGAGGAAAAAACTCAAATCTATGGGAAATTCCCCCCGTAATCAGTTTTGTGCTGCCTATGTCGGCATCGTCCCTCCTCTAAAGCTGACGGTGGGTTCCCCTCAGCGCCACTACTACGCCGCCCCTGCAGGGGAGGGGGGGGGGTAGGAGCAGTACCGCTCCACAGCAGAAAAACCCAAGTCGGAGTCCTGGAAAAAGTTCCTTACCCCCCTAGTGAGGGGGGAGTCGCCAGCAGCAGCAGCAGGACCTGGAGCATCCCGAACCAACAGGTGGGCCTATTTTGGACAGACTCTGCCACCCCAGTTAAAGAAATCCGTGGATACGGGGCAGCCAAACTGGATGTGGGGCCCCCGGCACGGGCCGATTTTTCCAGTGGAGAAGCTTTCCTGCCCCCCAGTTTGTGGCATCAGAGGGTGTTCATTGCGGCGGGGCCCTCGTTCCCCCAAAAAACCCGCTTGTCCAGGGAAATTTTGGAACGACTGACCTTTGTCAAATGGAACAGGCGTGGATCGGCCAGGATTTCCCCACACCAATGCCTTGCGTCGACTACATCACCTGACGCCTCACCCAAACGTGGAAAAAGATCTGGGTTCAATTACCTGCCCAGGCACTATTTGATGCCCCACACGCTTGATGCCACACTTCTGCTGAAGTTTCTCCATCTGCCACCAACCAAACCTTTACCAGGGGCTGGGATTGCCCCCACCTCACACTTGTCTTGTGCCACGTCTACCTCAGCTGCGTGTGGCTGCTGCCGTACCTCCACACTGTGTCATTGTGCCACTTGGGCCTACTCCTGTTTTTTTGCCCCCCTCCAAAGTCATTGTGCCACTGCCTGACCCCATGTTGTGAGGGCTGCTGCCCTGATCTCCAACTGTGTCATTTTCCCACCTGTGGCCTACCCTGTTTTTTGCCCCCTCCAGAATGTCATTGTGCACTGCCTGACCTCATGCTGCTGCGTGGTGCGCCGTGACCCCACACTGTGTCATGCTCACTCTGTGGCCTACTCCTGTTTTTGCCCCCTCCAAAATGTCATTGTGCCCTGGGCCGACCTCATGCGGGGTGCTGTGGCTGCTGCCAGACCTCCACACTGTGTCATTTTCCCCCTCTGTGGCCCCCTCCGTTTTTGCCACCCTAAAAAAGTTTTGGGGCCACTGCCTGACATATGCTGCTCCCCGGGGGTGCTGCCGTGACCCTCCACACTGGTCATTTTCCCCCCTCTTGGCCCACTCCTGTTTTTGCCACCTCCAGAATGTCATTGTACCACTCCCTGATCTCATGGTGCGTGGCTGCTCCGTGACTTCCACACTGTGTCATTGTGCCACTGTCTGCCCCTCAGCTGCTGCTTTGGGGAGCTGGGCCCTACACACTGTGTCTTTGTCCCCCAGGCCCTCTGCTGGCTGTTGGGCCTCCCCGGCCCTACACACTGTGTCTTTTGTGCCACTTCTACCTCATGTGTGTTTAGGCTGTGCTGGACCTCCACTCGTCATTGGCCATTCGACTCATGCTGCTGTTTGGGGCGATGCCGGGCCCACACACCGTCATTGTGCCACTGTCTGACCTCATCTCTGCGCCTGACCCCCACACTGTTCATTGTGCCACCGGACCTATTCCTTTTTTTTTTACCCTCCGAATGTCTTGGGTGCCAGCTGACCTATGTGCTGTGGCTCCCCCCCATCACCCCCCACACTCTGCCCCCAAATGTTCCACCTACTCCCCTTTTGTTTTTTTTCCAGTTTTCTCTGCATGCTTTATCAGGCAACATTCCCGCTCATTTTTTGGTAGTTTTTGCCCTTTTAAGTCCCAGGAAATTTTAAAGTGAAGCGATTCTAAGAGGGCGGCATTTTGGAATGTCATTCTAAAACACAACTTTGAAAATGAAGACCAAACCAAAACACCTCTGCATATTTAAGCATGGCAAAAACATTCTACGCACCCTGCAGGCTCTGTGCACCCTGGAAAAAATGTTTTTTTAACGTGATTGTGCCGAATAATTGGGGGAAGGAAGTTATTTTTTGCGAAAAATTCGGGAAGTGAAACAAACGCATTTCGGAAATTCGCGCATCTCAAACATATAGGAAAAATAAAAACAAATAAGCAACGAAAATTTTTTTAAGTTACCTAATTACCCTTGTTGCGGGGCACACTGGGGGTGAGTGGGGCCCATTGGAATGTGCAGGGGGGACCCTGGACCATCGGGACCGGAGGGCCCCATCTATTTGGGGGCCAAACTCGGACCCCACTCTTTCCGGGTCCCCATTTTTCCCCTTTTTCTCTTCCTCCCTTTCTCTTGCAACGAAGAGAGTGACAGCTGTGCATATGTGACTTTTTTTAATATTTTAAAATATAAAATTGGGATGTGTTTGTGTACGGTTATGACTTAAGTGGACATAAAACTATGGTGATAAGGGCGACATGTATGATTTTGGCGTTTTAATTTCCTTTTATATGCGCATTTTAAAAAAGGTAGAATGCACTGAATTTATGAACCCCGGTTTCTACGGGGTCATAAATCAAGCATTCTACCGAAAAAACACTTCTGGCCCGGGAAAACCCACTTGAAAGTGGGTTTACTTGTTCAAGCAGTAATTCCCGGGAAATTCCGTACTGAAGCAAAAAGCTATGTTTTTGTACGTTCTTTTGCGCCCGCCTCCCGCACGCCCCCCGAAATCAGGCACATTCAAAGGGTTTGTGGGCACTCTTTAAAATGCACCTGATAGTGTGTTTTGTGGTTTTAAACCCTAAGCGAAGGGTTTGTAGATGTGGCTGAAAAGACGCCAGATTCTGTCGCAGCCCCGTTCATCCCTGTCGTCCAAGGGAAAACAAACCCCCCTCATTGTTCCATAGGATGGCCTGTTGGGGGGGAATTTTGGGGAAAATAAGAATGAGGGGGAAATTATTCATCATCCCTCATAACTTTGGGGTCAGATGAGACCCAAATAGTTTTTTTTTGATATAAACTTCACTCACTGTTTTTGGAGGAAAAAAAAGGAAAAAAACCCCCCAAGCCCTTGCCAAACTGTGAATCATGGGGGTTGGGACATCATATTTTGGGGGGTTGCTTTCGGCAAAGGGGACAGGAAAACTGCATAGAAGTAAAAATGGGGTAATTTTGGAACAACCCCCATCCCTCAAAAATTTACCTTGAAATTTTGCAAAAAAAAAGGGGTTTCTTTTGCAAAAATAAAGTTCTTTTTTCTATTATTAAAAATATTTTTTTCATAATAAAATTTAAATTAACTGTTTAAAAATCATACATTGGGGGATTTTTTCTGGATTTTTTTTTTTTTTCTTTTGTCTTTCACAGTTGAATGCTATTAAAAAAATTTATGCCCTCTCCATTTTGTAAGGGGGAAAACTCACAAAACAATTTGTAACAATACTTTTTTTTCCCTCCATACATGAACATTTAAAATTTAAGGGGGGTTAAATTTTTAACTTTGATAGATAAAAATACAAAAAAAATCAAAAAATCCATTGATAAAAATTTTAAAAATTTATTTGCTTTTTTTGAGAGAAAAAAGTATTGATACCTTTTACCGCCCATTAAGATTTCAAACCCTTTTAAAGACCTTTTTAATGCTCCTAATCAACTCGTTACCTGCATTAAAAACAGCTGTCTTAAATAGTCACCTTTATAAAAGACTCCTGCCCAAAAAACTCAATTAATCAATCAGACTCTAACCTCTACAACATGGGCCAGACTAAAGAACTTTCTAATGATGTCATAGGCAAGATCATAAACCTGCACAAAGCTGGAATGGGCTACAAAACTATAAGTAAGACGTTGGGTGAGAAGGAGACAACTGTTGGTGCAATTGTAAGAAAAAGGAAGAAATACAAAATGACTGTCAATCAACATCGATCTGGGAATCCATGCAAAATCTCACCTCGAGGGTATCCTTGATCATGAGCAAGGGGAGAGATCAGCCTAAAACTACATGGGAGAACTTGTTAATGATCTCAAGGCAGCTGGGACCACAGTCACCAAGAAAGCCAAGAAAACGCCGTAATGGTTTAAAATCTTGCAGTGCCTGCAAGGTCCCCCTGCTCAAGAATTCACATGTGCAGACCCATCTGAAGTTTGCCAATGAACACCTGGATGATTCTGTGAGTGATTGGGAGAATGTGCTGTGGTCAGAGGAGACAAAAAATTAGCTCTTTGGCATTAACTCAACATATATATATATATATATATATATATATTATATATATATATATATATATATATTAATATATATAGTAAACATATTATATATTTATACTGTAAGAGACCAAGGGGTAAAGTGGTTGATGGGAGGTATGTATCACCGAGGCGGCTGGCCTCGGTGATATAAAAAACCTTTTAGTTGTTGTCAGTGATGTTATGTTGCTGACCATTTGTGATTATGGTAGTTCGGGTCGGGTTGTTTATGGAGCGGCCGGAGAGTTGGGTGAAAAGGTCGCTCCCATACTCCAGCCCAGGCCTTATCAGGCATATATAAGGCAGCTGACACAGCTCAGGGTGGAACAGTCTGAGCACAGCTGGAGGCTTCCTGTGAGCTGTTGAGACATCATGCTGCCAAGGTGTTGATGTGGAATTTGTGCGTCACTGACTGGTGAGGTGTTCCTTTAGTACAATTTTCTGTTGTTCCTGTGGATAAGGACTGTGTCTGAAGACTGGGTTTGTCATTAGGCTGAAGAAAGCTGATTTTGTTTTTGTTGTTATGTTTGGCGTCCAGGAGCTCATAATAAACTTTTGTTCTTGTTTTGCACCTTACCACTTGTGTTGAGTACCGTGAATGCCACTGAGCCTTAAAACCCCACAGTGATTGTGCTTGATGCGGGCGAGTATCCCAGTTGCACAGGTGATTACATGTTGTGTTTAAGTGACTGTATGTCTGGGTGAAAGCCTAGCACGCTCTTGATATGGGCATGGAGGGAGAGTCATTAAGCACCCTGGTGCAGAGCAGCGCTCAGCAACGCAGCCGCTTTTCAGGAGACAAACAGGGTCAACGGTGACTAGAAACTAAGCTCCTGTTCTGCAGATGGCCCGCAGGTCTGGATGCCATCTGAAGCCTGGGAATCTGTGCCTTCCCACCATGCCGAGGGATGACAGTAAAAGGAAAGGAGGACTGTAGGGTCGTGACGCCCTACAAAAAAATGATCCCGGGATGATGATCGTGGAGGCATTCCTGTCTGTGTTGGACGTGAGGTTGGAGACAGGGAGAAAACTGCCCCCAGTGAACAGTGGGCTGAGGTTCCTCGCCCCGTATCCTCACCGTGAATCCAGAAAGCTTTTAGACCTACCTCCAAGGATGCTAAGGGAGTTGGGAAACTCAATAATGCCGGAGATATTGTGCCCGTCTGGTGAGTCACATTGTGGCCGCTCCTGTGGCAAAAGGGAGTTACACCGTTGAGGGCATTTAGAAGCTCAGGGACGCAAGCTCCAGGTCCCAAATGTTTGACCTTTTCCACCGGGTCCAAAAAGAGTCTACAACTGGTGACACTGTCCCTGCCAGTAAGGTTGAACGTAGTAGTTTGGCCCGGTGTGGGTAATGCGATCGCTTTGGCCTCGCCTCTCCTGAGCCCTATCAGTGCATGCGTGCCCAAGGAAACCCATAATGCAGATGATCTTGGTGAGCGAGTCGTAGAACGCGGTATGAGCCTAGTCGAGCACTCCCTGGGCAGTCAGGGGGGACTGAAATTCTCCCTACTGGGGTTTCAAAATGGCTGCTGGAACTCAAGGTGGTTGACAAGCTTCCAGGTAATGGGCATTTCATGGATATTAGGATGGGTACAGTCGACGTTGACCGAGGAACCGAGCCCGCCTGTTATCTGCTGGAGGTGCCAGGGTCGCCAGGCCCCAGGCCATTGATAGGCGGCACCATGTCGCACTGCCTTCCGCGTCATGGACTGCCTCCTATTGGGAGGCCGGATGCTCTATGTTTGCCGCCAGACCTGCGTGCAGTGCCGTCCTCTGATCTAGGAGAAAGGGGTCCGAGGTCTGCGTGTGAGGGTGAATGGAGTCCTGGTGTACTTGGGACTTTGTGTAAACCAAATAATTAATGTATTAATAACTTCATTTTAAATGATAATCTTAAAAATGAGGTAGAGAAAGAAAAAATAACCTAAAATATCTTAACTCTGACAAAAATATTTCTAAGTAGGGGGGCCCCCCTCACCTAAAGACTACTCAGGGAGTGCGGTCCCCGAAAAGGCGGCCCTTGTCCGGAACCACCCCCTTATATAATAGTTATATAAAGCCCTAACACGAAAATATGTCCCGACATGTTTTCTATGTCCCTCAAACTATTATCAGGGGTTAGTATGGAAATATAAAAGGCGGGCAAACGTGCGTCCAGAATGGATAGAAGGACCAAAAAAACTTAGGGTCCATATAGTACCAGAATTTGTTGCTAAAACGGTTGAGTCATTCGGAGTATATGGAGGATTAGATGGTCATTCCACCAAAATAAAGGAGGACTGTGGTATGGCTGTCCCTGAGACGCTCTATATAGGACAACGGAGTATCAAAAAGTAAACATTGGAAAAGTGGTATGGTATCAACTGACTCCCTAGAGATAATAAATGCAGCAATAAGTCCCAGGAAACAACGATGTAATTGGAGTGTGTATATTATTGTGTATATATATATTATATATTTATATATTACTATATAATAGACACTTGTCCCAAGCTGAGGACCAATTTGTCCTCACAGATCACAGTTGGTTATTTCCTGTATATCAGTCTATAGTCATTTCCGTCATCTCAGCTCTTATCCCAGTTTACTAGTTGTTTCTGACGGTTATGTTAATTAAATCCTTGCTTCCGTCATTCGAGCCTTATCCCAATTGACTAGCTGTTCTGGACTGTCATGTTTATTACCTGTTTTGTCTTTTGTGTAAACTTGGCGCAGCATAACTTCTGCTGCCTACTGTGTCTCGGCGCCTGATTTTTTTGTATCTGTCAGGTCTGCACGTTAAGGGTCAGTGTTCAGTTGTGACTCGGGACTGCATGGCGTCGAGTCTGAAGTCGCGGGCGGCGCGGCTTCGGCGCTCCGGACCCGACTTATTGCGGCGTGTGCAGCTTGTGACTGCAGCTGCCCCTCTTACGCTGAGGAGAGACGGACCCCACCTATAGTCGTTGTGGGGATCACCTGTTTGGAGGAACTCCCAATAATGCGATAAGTGCATCATTGTAACGGTGATCGTTTGTGTAGCTTTATGTTAAAACCTGGGATTTAGAGCAGCCTCTGTTCATATAACCACTTTGGATTTTGATATCTATATCTGTTGTGGACTTGTGTGTGGTATTTTGAGTATGGTGATGCTTATTGATGGAACGCTGTTTTGAGGTGACACTTGTGAAATACTCATGGCATAGAAGAGGAGTGTATCCAATACATGTTTGTAATAGACGGATGGTATGGATCCCATATACAGTGTTTGTAATTGAAAGTTGTGAGTATTCATCCTGCAGCGGGTCAGGACTTTTTATGCCATGTGTGGTATGATTCATGAGTATATGTGAGGGATTGGTGGAGTGTATTCTGTTATAGGTTTAACCCCTTAACGACTAGACGTCTCCATTCGTCCAGGTCGGTTTGGGGTCCACGCTCCCTGGGTCGTATGGATACGTTCTGAGGATCGCTGCAGGAACTCTAAAGCAGAGTTTTGCCGCAGATCGGCGCGGGGTGTCAGCTGGTGGGGAGTGGGGGCGGTTAACCCCTTTATTATCGTGGTTAGGTCGCAATAACTGAAGGGAGACGCAGGAGAGATCGCTCTCCTATGCGCCGCCTGTCGGCGGGCTGCTAGCCACGTCAGGATATGTAGGGCGATCCGTGACAGCTCCTGCCGCTTTGACAGACAGCACGGAATGTACGAGAAAGACTTCGGGTGGTCTGTGACGTCACGTACGGTCCTGCGCCTGTGGGCGATGGCCCGGATCATGACTGACTAGTTGTCATAGGACCTGTTCATAGCAACAAGTATGCACTGTTTCCTATTGAGTATGAGAGATCTAAGAGTTCTCTCAGTTCAATCCCCTATGGGGAAAAAGTAAATAAAAATGTGAGAAAAACACGTAAACACAAACACGAAAATAAAGTAAAATCGTATCACGCCTTTTTCCCTTTACAAACGCCAGTCGCCCCAAAAATAAAAAAGTACCATATTGGTATCGACAGCAGATGTGTAACAACCTGCGCTCTATAATATGTTATTTAATTAACCTGTACGGTGAACTGCGTAAAAAAAAAAAAAACAATACAGTATTTAAGATTATTGTCATCCCCGCAGCACATAAAATGGAATAAAAAGCGAATAAAACTCCTAGAAATCGCGACAAAGTTGTACCAATTAAAAATGTCAGTTTCCATCCGCAAAAAAAAATTCCTTTATAGACAGCTCTGTATACGGAAAATAGAAAAATGTATTAGCTACTCAGAAGGATGTAGCGAGTAAAATATTGTTTTACACACGAAAAACACTTTTCTTTTTTTTAAGTGTCTTCAAGCATAAAGATAACTATATAATATAGGGTATCTGTACATAATCGTAGCGACCCAAAGAGTAAAGATAACTGTAGATCAGGATTAACTGTCGCCGAGTGAGCCATGGTTAAGAAACATAAAAATAAAAAAAAGTAGTCTAGGATTGCAGTATTTCTTCACCCCTGTCTCCAAAAAAATGGATTTAAAAGCGATCAAAAAAGCCTTGTCCCCAAAAATTACTAAATAAAAAGTCAACTCATTAGCAACAAACAAGTCCCATACACTGCTACGAAGACAGAAAATGTAAAGTTATAGCTCTCTAGGATTTATGGCGATGAAAATGTATTTTCCTGGTTAAATAAAAGTTGTTTTTATTGTATTAAAAGCCCGTAAAACATAAAAAATATACAAATTGGTATTCTGTGCAATGTAATTGACGCCTGCCTGAGTAAAGCTACCTTGTCATATATACCGCAACAGTGACCGCAATAAAAAATTAAAAATAAAAAATACTACGTCAAGAGATTGCTGTTTTTTGTTCTCAAGAACATCTCACAAAAAACCTTATAAAAAGTGACAATAGAAAATCATTATATGCACACCCATAATGGTACAATAAAAACTTCAATCATCCCGCTCAAAAAACAAGCCCTATACACAGCTCTGCACAACATGCAAAGAATATAAAAAGTTATGGCTGTCGTAGAATAGGGTACAACATAAAAGCGCAATTTTTTTATAGAGCAATATTATTTACTGTGTTAAAAAGTAATAAAACAGAAAAAACTATATAAAATCTTTATCATTGTAATTGTACCGACCCCCATAGTCAAGTCTATCACATCATTTTTACATCTGCACAGGCGAAATGCTGTAAAATTGAAACTCCAAAAAACTCAATGCACCCGAACTGGTTTTCTCCCCCCATTTTCATTTGCCCATTGCTAAATAAACAACTAGGGAACATGTGCTAATCAAAGAATGCACAGTACACCCCTAGATGAGATCCCTGATGGGTGTTTGATCACAAAATGGGGTCGAATTCTGGAAGGTTTAGCATTGTTCTGCTACTTTGGGGGATTTGCAAATGCGATCATGGCCCCACAAAATCTGCCGTTCCAAAGCCAACTATAGGCGCTTCCCTCCCCTCACCTTTTTCCCCCTTATGAAGCCCTGCATGCGCCCAAATCAGCAGTTTAACCGTGCACATGTGTGTATTGCCGAACTGGAAGAAATTGCTTAACAACAGTTTTTGGGTTCTTTTTTCCAGGATTCCTTGTATATATGAAACACTTTTAATGTAAACATTTGTAGATTGATTGAAAAAATGAAATTTTTTTTAATTTTCACAGCTACTTATGCTAAAAAAAAATTTGTGAATCACTGTGTGGGTCTATATACTCAATGCACCCTGGATATATTACATAGGGGGTTGTAGTTTCCAATAAGCGGTCTGATTTAGGGTGTTTATTAAGTTTTAGCACTTTACGGGTTCGCCCCCAAACATGAACGGCCACCTCATATGAATCGTATTGAAAATGAGACCCCAGAGTTATAGTAGGTGCTCCTCCTATTCTGGGGCTTATGGGTGAGCCAAATAATGCACTAGGGACCACATATGGATATATCTAAAAAACGGCAGACCTGGGGAATTGATATTTAAGTTGCCATTTTACCTAGTCAGCATATTTACATGTATTCCAGTGACAAATGGAAGCTAAATATTGAAAAATCGGCACATTAAAAGGGTAAATTTGAAATTTCACTTCCACTTTGCTTTAATTCTGTGAAATATCTGAAGGGTTATCAAACTTCCTAAATAGTGTTGTAAATACGTTAAGGGTCTGTTTCTCAGATGGGTCACTTATGGGGTATCTACAAGCAGGCCCTACTATAGCACGTCGCAAACTGGAGTGGTGCCTAAAAATGTATAT
Organism: Phyllomedusa bahiana; assembly: GCA_025379985.1. Taxonomy (NCBI): domain Eukaryota; kingdom Metazoa; phylum Chordata; class Amphibia; order Anura; family Hylidae; genus Phyllomedusa; species Phyllomedusa bahiana. The sequence goes on along the minus strand of JAODAL010047006.1, from coordinate 19,202 downwards.
CTTGAAAAAATGTGAGAAATTACTACTAAATTTTCTAAAAAAAAGCCCTCTAATGTGTTTAAAAAAAAAAGACATTTAAAAAATGTGTCCAACCTATAGTGGACATATGTAGATGTAGTGTTATAAACTATTTTCAGGTGTGGTGATAAATATCTGTCTTGCACGCAGAAATTTTGCAACTTTAAAATAGCAAATTTTCCAAATTTTTCATTGAAATTTGATTTTTTCACAACTAAAGACAGGATTGTATGGATAAAAATTTTACTAACTTAAAAGCACAATGTGTCACGAAGGAGAAACAATCTGTTTGAATCACATGGAATAGTATAAACGTGTGTCATATGAAGTTATTTCTCACATAAATTGAAAAGTGACACATGTCAGATTTCAAACTAGGGCTAGTATGAGTCCGGCAAGGTCAAAACAGGGTGGGTCCTTAAGGGCGTTTAAATAACTGGCTTGCGTATGGTTTTCATATACCTCAGTGTTTTCATAGGATTACTTGGTTATATCCCAGGATAACTTTTGACCACATATATTCACATTTGTTGTATCTTATCCATGTCGTGATATAAACATGGAAATACCTCTTTGATCTGTGAGGCGAAAAAATTTGGGGTCCTTGCTTGGGACTGTGTGGTATATTACTTTAATGTATATATTTTTATATATACTATATATAGACTATAAGTTATTATATATATAAGTCATTTAACTCGTTGGTTGGGAACTTATGCCGCATTGTTTTATCTCTAGGGTAGTGCGAGTTGGATACCCATACCATCTTTTCCAATGTTTTTTTGATCTCCTTTGTCTATATACGAGGTCTGCAGTGGACACCTTGTACCACCTAGTCCTCTTTATTTTTGGTGGAATGACCATTAGGAACATGTCGGGACATTTTAGTGGTAGTGCATATATATATATAGGGTGTAAGTCCGGACAGGGCCGCCCTTTTCGGGGCGTCACTCCCTGTGTGTCTTTCGGGTGAGCTAGAATTTTTTTTTTTTTTTTTTTTCTACTGCAAAAGAAGTTTATGGAAATTGTGTACTGTAAGGGGAATTCATAAAGGGGGGGGGGAAAATAAAAATTGTATTTGAACATATAAAGCAAATTCAGTGTACATACAAGGAAAGAAAAAACTTGAACAAAGAATGTAAACAATCTAACGACTGCATCATCACTGTTATGCAATTACATAACCAAGAGAAGTACACATTAAACGTTATAGTATTACAAAGTGTCAACGCTATTTCAAACGTTCTTATTATGACTGTTACATTAGCAGCTCCACAGTTAGTCGTAGACGCTAAGTGGCTCTGTTGTGGGGATTAATTGTTCAAAAATAGGGTCATGTCTGGTGTGTGATACGGAATCCGTTCCAAGGGTGCCAATTTTCAGCGAAACCTCCGATACTTTGTGGAGAGGGAAAATGAGACTGTTTAACATTTAAATGATTGGTTTATTGCTAATAAGACTTCCTTATGACATGAGGGTGTGGATGTCGTGCTTTTGCCAGTTTGCTGCAACTGTTATATATAGTGGCAATATGTGTGTGCAACAATACAGTGTGGAAAGAGTTAGGGGAAATCTTTTATAAGGTTAAATCTCTAGGAATGAGTAACTCAGGAGGAGGTTTGAATGGCATATGAAAAAATATCCTCTTGTAGCATTCCTTCTACGCTTTTTCCAGAGAGCATAATTACGACATTGAACCACACATATGGAATGAGAGAGCCTCTACAATTACACGCTGTTCTCCATGCAGAGGTTTGTGTAGCCTAATAAGTGTGGGCCCAGCTGGGTCCGGGGTTCGTTACACAACGAAGAAAGGATTTTTCTTGAGAGTTCAATATGGTTCGCACATATTAGAGTATCTGAATGTTATACCGCTGGCTCCTGCTAGCCAAATTGTTGCGGAAGAGAAGTGTTTTGTCCAGTGTTTTCGTCCCATGTTTCACTATGTATTACTGGTTTAGAGCTTGAGGGTCATCACAGTTATTGTTTGATTTGGTTACTGATAATCCTTGGTTTTTTCTGATTCGAACCCCACAGAGGGAGTGTATCGGGGATGTTAACTTTGGGACTGGGGACCAAGTACAGTCTTGTGTACGCATGTCTAACCTGTAAGAGACGAAAAATTGACTGCGGCGGATGGGTAAACGTTTGCTGTGGTTATCAAAAGGAGACGACATTGGTCCTCTAGTGTAAAGAGATCTCCCTTATGTCTCGATCCCTATGTCTTATCCAAGGATTAATCGGAATATCTGGGGGCTAAAACGTGGTAAGTACTGAGAAGGGGAACCTCATTTTTAGGAATTGACACTCTGTGTTTTGTACAATTGTATGTGCCATGTGTTATTGCATGTGAACATGGTCACTCAAAGTTTCAAATGCGGTAGAGGTTTAATAACCACATAGCATTGCTACTAGACAGTCGCCTTTAAGGAACGTGTTTGAACCTGGGAGTTTTTGACGGCGAACCAATGTGATGGAGATATGGGTGAGATATGCCAATGACAGCTGCAGGGCTCTAACACTGATGCAATGTTATATTGAGTGAGATTCGGTACAGATAGACCACCCTGCCTACCTCTCCTATAAAGGTGTTGTTTTTGGATTCTAGGTTTTTTGGAATTCCAGATGAATTTTAACATTTGATTTTGGAGTTTGTTAAGTAGAGCTTTAGGGAATAAGAAGGGGAGGGAACGGGAAATATACAGGAACCTAGGCAGAAGGACCATTTTAGTAAGGTTGATACGAGCCAGCCAGGACAGAGAGAATTTATTAAGCTTGTCAATCTCTTCAGTCAAGGTTATATTAAGATCGTGAAGATTTTTCTCGATAGTGGTTGCTATGTCGGAGTAAATCTTAATACCTAGGTAAGGAACATAGGTGTCAGCCCATATCATGTCTAATTGCGTTAGTTGACTCTTAAGGGATGGCGGGCAATTAATAGGGAGAATAATTGATTTAGCTATATTCAGCTTATAGTATGATATTTGAGCATAGCGGTTTAGTAGTTCTAACAAAGCTGGTATAGAACCGACTGGTTGCTGGCACATAATCAGTACGTCATCCGCGTATAGACTTACTTTATGAGTGTCATCTTTAATCTTAATTCCCATTATTTCTGGAGATTGACGGATATGTTTCCGGCCAGGGGTTCCACACACAGGTCATATATCAATGGGGATAAGGGACAATCCTTGCCCTCGTTCCGTTAGTGATGTAAAATTATATCGGAAAGAAAACCAGATTGTGAATACCCACCAGAAGGGCAAGAATATAGGCAGAAATTGGCTGAGAAAAATCCCAGCTTCAAAACCGAATTTCGACAACGTCTTTGCCTCAATATAATCCAGTTCCTTCTATCGAATTCTTTTTTCGTCGCTGTCAAATGAACAGCAGAGTAATGGGGGGTCTTATGAAATAGTTTGCTAACTGAAGGATATTTAACACTCTTCTATACCGATCTCTCGCCTGCCTGCCTCTTACGAACCCAACCTGATCTGGGTTATTTAACTGTTGGAGAGAACTTTCATTAATTCTATATGTCCAATATTTTGGAGAAGATTTTTAATGTCCGAATTGAGTAGGGAAATTCGGTCTATAATTGTCCTCAATCTGTCGGTTTTCCTGATTTGAATTGTGGATATGTAGCACACAGGCATTCGCAGGAGGAGAACCATTCCCACAAGGATTTGAAAGTCGGGTAAGTGAGGGATAGAACATTTGGCTAAAGAGTTTGTAATATTCATTTGTAATGACCGTCTGGTCCAGGGGATTTAAATTACATTTTCAAAGTTAATGGTAGTTACTCATTTCTTGTTGTAATGGTTTGATTTAATATCCGTCAGTTGCTCTTGTGAGAAGGGAAGGAAGTGAGTGAACCACTTTTAAAGAACTTATCGATAATCCTGTATCATGAACTTGGGGTGTCCTTTATTTGAGGTGTAAATTATATAGGGAATTATAATATGAGGCAAAAGCATAAGATACTGTGTGGGTCGGCAGAACTTTACTGTTATTAGTAAGGAGGGTGAATATAAGGAATACGGTTTTAGCTTGTATAGTCTTGACCCTGCGGGCTAATATCTTACCACGGTCTATCCCCTTGCAAGTAAAAGTTCCAGCGCATGTCTATTTAAATGAGATTCGTATTGTTGAAGATGAAGGGAGCTAAGTTATTTCGGAGCCATTCAGTTCTTCTTTAATGTGTTTGCTTGATTTGTGATTAAATTGTGTCTCTAGTGTTCTAATTTTACCCAAGACATCATGTTATAAGCGACTCTCTAGCAACGCATCTCCCGAGCATATAACTTCATAATACAACGTTCCCGACTAATAAATGCCGTTAATTTTGGGGGCACATCCATAGTGTTCTCTTCTGCCGTTACAGACCTTTTGTTTTATTTCAAAAAATTCCGAAAGGTTTGAGTGATTTCTTTCATAATTTCTCAATTAGAGCAAGAAGTTGTTCATCTCCACGGTGTGTGGAAGGAGGTTAGGAACAATTGTAGAGTCAGAAAAACTGGTGAATGATCCGACCATGTTTTGCATCCTATTTCCGAGCCAACTACAGACATTAATGCTGATCTATTTAGTAGAAAGAAATCAATTCTGGATTGGGTGTTTCGGGCTGCCGAATAAAACGTGAAATCATTTTCACTTGGGTGAGCGTATCTCCAAGGATCATGGAGGTTTTCCTCTAGGAGTAATGGGTTTAGGTCAGGAGACGATCGTGATCCTACCCCTGATCTGTCCTTATTGTTGTCAATCACGGAGTTGAAATCTCCGCAGATCACCATGAGGCCTTTAGCAATTTTTTTAGCTTTTGTTATCACCTTCGAAATAAAGGATATCTGGTGAGAGTTTGGGGCATAAACTCCAACTAACGTGTAGGTTACGGAGTTCAGTGTGCACAGAAGAATTACATATCTTCCTCCTGGATCTATAATGGATTGAATAAGGGAGAAGGCTATAGAGTTTTTAATGAATATTGATACTCCTGCTTTCTTGATATCCCTCGCAGCATGGAACGCGTGAGGAAAACTTCTGTGATGAAGTCTAAATGTGTCTTTTTTACACAAATGAGTTTCCTGCAGGCAAACCACATCCGCGTGGGACCCAAGGACTTCCTTCCAGAGTAACGATCTTTTAAACGGAGAATTGAGACCGTTGACATTTAAGGATATAAATTTAACACCCATCATAAAGATCTAAGTGGAATGTAGGCAATATGTATAGGTTGGTAATCTCGAAAATATGGAAGACATTCGCAAGTAGGATAGAAACAAATGTTGTATGGCCATAGGAACCTAAATACAGAAAGAGACTAAACCACAACATCAAATAAACATTGAAATTGTCAGGAAAGGAAAGGTTAAGAATAACCTGAGGATTCCAACAGGAAGGAATCATTGCTGGGGCAAGTCAATGCCTATCCTTGCAAGGATGGTGAAAAAGGTACTAAATCCACTAAGGGCTGTTACCTTAACAAGCTAGTTAATGCAAGCTCTGGAGGATCTAAATTTTGTGCGGTACATACAATATCAGTCATTAGTACGTGCTCTAGGCCTGTTGTACTTCTCAGACCACAATGGCGTGATCATCTCTGGCCTGGATTTCTTTTTCTTCACAGGCGTGGAAGCAGGAGACGAAAGTAGATTCCAAGAAGAGAGGAGGTCTCTTGTCGCAGCTGGTGAAGGGCATACTGTTGTTTTGTTATCTCTTAGCACTATCAGTTTCACCGGGAAGCCCCAATGATAATTTATGTTGTTGTCCCGCAAAATTTTAGTGAACGGTGTAAACTCTCGCCTTTTAAGCATTGTCCCTGCAGACAAATCGGGGAAAATTGAAATATTGGCAAATCTCTCTGGAAGGTCCACTCTTCCTCTCAGAGCCCTTAGGAAGTTTTCTTTGGTTCTGAAGAAGTGGATTCTTGCTATTACATCTCGAGGCACAGAAGATGGTAGGTGTCTGGGTTTCGGCAGTCGATGGATACGGTCTATCTCGAGATCCGCTTGAGGTGAGTCAGGCAGAGTTAATGCCATCATATCAGTAAGAAACGGGGCGAGTGCATCATTAGCAATGGTTTCAGGGATTCCTCTTATGCGTATGTTATTTCTTCGTGACCTGTCTTCAAGGTCTAATAATTTTGCAGATAGCTTATGCACCTCTTCTTCTAGTTCCGGATTGGCGTCGATTAGGAGGTTGTGAGAAGTGGTAAGTTCTGCCATCTTCTTTTCAATATGGTCGGTTCTGGAGACTAGGGTTTGGATATCCGATTTAATTTCAGACATCATTTCTTTAAAGTCTCTTAGTAGACTCTCCCTAAATGACAGGAAAAGCTTCTGCATGGTCTTTTCCATCAGTGAGGCTTGGTCTATGTCTTCTTGGGATGCCATATCTAAAGATTCTGATCCCGCTGGGGATGTTGAGAGCTGAGAAAAGGAATTTCTGACCTCTATTGGCGGCCGCGGGGAAGAAGTTTGGTGAAAAAATTCTGTGAGTTTTGCAGGTTTCACTTTTGCGTTCTTTTTGGCAGAGTTTCTCATACTCTTTCTTTTGATGTAAGTAGACATAAATGATAGTGCTTTGCCCAAAAAGATTTGTAGAGTGTTATGGGGCTGAAAAAGCTGTGTGTGAGGCGTACAATCTGTGAACAGTAAATCCAAATGGGTCACAGATTTTTTTTTTTTTTCTTTCTCCCCAGATGTTTTGTAGTTAAATAAGCAGAGTTACTATATGTGTGGCCTAGATTTGAGCTTTGTGGCTCCACTTGGTGTATAGGGACCCTTCAGGGGGGGTCGCAACTGAGAGTATCCGCTATATAGAGGAAGGCTATTTGTGTAAAAAAGATTTAGTTTAAGATCCAGAGATCTGAGTTATACGTCAAGTTCTGTCACAGGGTTGTCAGCTGCGTGATGAAGAAGTATTTCATGTAAGGCCCTCAGTCTGAGATTTGAGAATTGAATGATGTATAGAATATCTTCCCATCTGCTAGGGTAGGAGAAGGTTCTGTATGTAAAATTATGACTTAAGGATTGCAGGCCTGTGTAAATGACAAGTCTCTTTAGACTGTTTGCAACTGAATGGGTTCAGGTCACTATATGTATGTCTGAGATCTGAAGACTGGGGATCCAGACACACTATCCCTTCAGAGGGTTTCCCACTGTAAACAGGGATTTAACTTCAGGATGTAACACAGCCTCTGTGGTGTAGATATGGGAGTTAAGAAATTCCTAACTGCTGCCTTTCAGAATGGGGTGGGCAGCAAATGGGTCCGTTTGGATTATTGATGTATTGTAAAATGGCCACTTATGCTGGCAGCTCCAAATCAATCCTATGGGCCAGGAACTAAACTGTGCAGATGCACTTGATGTATTAGGTGGTTGCCTGCCACTTAACGGGCACTCAGTGCCGGACTTATACCAGTCAGCGCTCGTTATAGAAATAGTGACACAGAGTGTCTGCAAGGGGTTTGTTTTCCCTAATACTCACACGGCTTCCCCCTGTGCCTCTGCTGTAGCGCGAGGCAGTCACAGCAGTAATACGGCACCAGCCCTTCTTGATGGCGGGAGGATTCGGAGGTTGGAGATTAGAGACCGCCGCCAGAGGTAGGCACTGCACTATTTTGTTATGAGCGGGGATCGCCTCCTTTAGGCTGCCAGCACGGGCCGCAGAAGTTTCGCTGCGGTGTATTTCCCGCGCCGCTCTGCCTTCTCTTCCGGCTGAAACGAAACCGGGTCTCAGCGCCGACAGACAGCCATAAGGCTGTGATTTTTTCTCACCCTGAGCTTCCCGGAGTACTCCTGTGTCCAGCCTTTATTCGGGTGACCGCTAGTGAGGGTTTATTTGAGCCGCTTGTGTCTTCCTCCGACGGAGCTGCAGAACTATGTATGCGTCCGCGGCCATCACCAGCTTAGGGACCACCCCACGCTAGAAATTTTTTTTGTAGGTTAAGTTATATTTGGATATTTTTCTTTTTCTCTCCCATTTTTAAGAGATTATCATTAAAAGAGAAGTTTTAAATACATTATTAAGTTGTTAGGATATTTGGATTTTTCACGTATTCTATGGGGAATCTCTTTAAATACTTATATTCCCTTATTCATCCGTAGTTGACTGACTTTTGGACTCAGAAGCTGGACACCAACATGACTTCTACTCTGCCCCATGAACTGGTACCTGGGAAACGCTGGGGTGATGGTGTAACCATGGGGAATAATAAATGCATATCCCATTGCCCAGGTTTAGCCTGCATACGGACTGCGGTGTCGTGTCCCATGGGGTAGGGGTGGTGAGAGGACTTTTGCATGACATCATCATTGGGTGTGATTTCCCTCTTTTCTGGGATTTATGGGGGAAAGGTAGCACCCCTGAGCAACTAGAAGGTAAAGATTCCCCCGGATTGTGGGAATAAGTTTCCATTGTGTGTATTGGCTGGGGATGAGGAAGAGGAAGTATCCTCTGAGGGGGGGTTGGGGGAAAAAAAAAAAACAAATGCCCCTGAGTTGGTAGTCTCCGGAGAATTTCGGGACTTCCCCACTCCGGATTGGACATTAAAGGGGTGCCCTGGATCATGTGACTGTGTTAAATGGGGTTCTCCAAGAGCCAGGGGCTGATACCCGATTCCCCCATTTTGCAGTGAACAATTAGTTATTGTACCGGGTGACTAAAGTGAGGGATGAAATGGTAGAGCAATTACTTGTCCCAGGGCCTTATCGTCGTCTGGTCCTAGAATGTGTTGGGTGGTCACTTGGGGGCTGAAAAAACCCAAGAGAGGGTCCTGCAACTGGTATTCTACTGGCCCGGCTCTAAAAGAAATCTGGACTACTGTCAGTCTTGGGCCCTGTTATGCCAGTTAACCTCCCTGTCCGCCCCACAGTTCGAGTTTCCACTAGTCCCCCTGCCGATTATAGAAGGTCACATTCCAACGCATCCCAAATGAGACTTGGTAGGGCCTCTGTGAATCCGCCAGTGGACATCAGTATATATTAGTGGTGGTGGATTTATGCTACCGGTACCCTGAGGAAGTGCCTCATACGGAACCCTCTGCTAAGCGCATAACCCCAAAGTTATTCAGATATTCGTCGCAGAACTGGACTACCCGAGAAATCCTGACCGACCAGGGGACCCCATTCATTTCAAAGGTCATGAAGGAAGTGTGCAAAGCTCCTAAATAATCACCCAGTTTAGAACCTCAGTATAAACCACCCCAACAGATGGCTTAGTGGAGAGGTTTAGCAAAAACCCTATAATCAATGTTAAAAAATAGTAGCGGAAGGACGCAGAGATTGGGACTGGCCTACTCCATATTTGCTGCTCTCTGTCAGAAAGGTTCACTCAAAAGCTTCGGGCGGGATGGGGTTGGTGGGGTTTGGGGTTTTCTCTAATATGGGGGGGGGGGGGCGGGGAAGGGGGGGGGGGGGGGAGGTGGAGTAGGGTGGGGGGGGGTGGGGTGGTGTGGGGTGGAGGGATGTGGGGGGGGGGGGTGGGGGGGGCGGGCGCGGGCCACCCTAGAGGGTTGCTTGATGTGGCTAAGGAGACGTGGGAGAGTGAAGCTACTCCCTATAAAAGTGTAATTGAGCATTCATGCAAGAAGTGCAGGAGAGGATTCGTCCAAGTTTATGCCCATTGTGAGGGAACCTTTGCTCAATGCTCAGGATACATGGTCTATAGTGTACAACCGAATCAGGTTCCCCACCATAGACAAATTACAACCAGGATACCGTGTACTCGGTACTTGTGCCCACCGTAGAGAGCAATATCCTGCTAAGTGGCAGGGCCCATAAGAAGGTTGGTTGAAAAGATATGGCAATGTAAAAGCTACAAATCCATCAGCCGGGAACAGAAAACTTCAAATAAATTTTCATGTTAAATTTAATAAAAGCCTTGAAAGAATTAGTGGTCCCCCGGAAACCTCTTGCCTGGTTGACCAGGCCGTGGAGGTCAGTATTGAGGATTTAAAATTGAGGAAGCTTTATCCCCCTTCCCAGAAACAACTGTGTCTAGGAGTTACTGCAGCACAACCTTGATATGTTTTGCCCGACTTAACCGATCTCACCCAGGACATCTGAACATGAGATCCTTCACAGAACCTCATGTCGGGTAAAATATCAAACCCGTAACCGAGTTCCGGAGGCCCGTAGGGAGGCAATATCTGCTGATGTAAAAAAGAATGCAAAGCTGGGGGTAATTGAGGAGGAAAAGATGGGTTGGTCAAGCCCTAAAGTCCTGGTGCCAAAACCGTCTGCGAATTGCAGTTCAGCAATGACTAAAGGAATTTGAATGAAGTGTCCAAGTGGGCATGTCTACCCGATGCCCATTTGTGGACCAAACACAATGGGATAGCAGTACCCCTGCTCCGTATATTACCTACCTAGGACCTAACGAAGGGTACTGACAGATTCCCCTTTCTAAAGATCTATGAGAGAAAAACTGCCTTCTCCACACCAATGGTTTGTTACCAATATGTTAGGCATGCCTTACGTTTGCAGGGAGCCCCAGCGACCTTCCAGAGGGCCATGGACAGAGTCTAAGGCCCCCACAAAGAATATGCTGCCGCATATTTAGATGATTATCGTCATTTTTTAGTAGCCTGAATGGGAAAGCCACCTGGGTAAAGTCCATGCAGTCCTTGGGGCATTAAGGAAAGCTGGTTTAACTTGAACCCCAAAAATGTACAGATAGGCCAATGGTAAGAGGGGCGAGATATCAGGGGTATATGTGGGGAAAGGGTAGATCAAGCCGCAGGTAAACAAGGTGAGGAAGGTGCGGTGCAGGAATTGGCCCGTGGACCACTTAACAAAAAAACATGTTTAGAGCCATCTTGGGGATAGTAGGATACTACAGGAATTTATACCCTAATTTCGCCACAGTAGCAGCCCCATTAACAGACCTTACAAAAGTGCGAAGTCCGCATGGCTAAGTGGACTCCAGAGGCGGAAAGGGCCTTCACAATAGCTGAAACAGGCTCTGTTAAGCATCCATGCTTGTGGCCCCAGATTTTGATAAGAATTTACAGTGCAGACAGATGCAATCAGATGTGGTGGTCTGGGCGCTTGTCGTATCCATCCCACTGGAAATTAACGTTAGAATGAGCACACTCTGTCATTTTCCTCAGTAGGAAGCTGTCTCATGTGAGAAGAACTAGCCCATATAGAGAAGGAGTTGTCTCCGCCATCAAGTGTGCTCTGGACTCTCTAGAGATATTACACCTTCTAGGGGAGAAGATTTATGTTAATATCTGACCCATTCCCCGTTAAAATGGAAGAGGGCGAGAAAAGGGAACAACCCCAGTTGTCACAACAAACGGTGGTTACTGCCACTCCAAGACTTTGAATTCCATGTAGAGCACAGCCAGGGAAGATACATGGAACGCAGACGCATTGTCGAGGGTCCCTTGTCTTTGTGACGACGGTGCCCAGATCCCCCCGGCTTGGGGCAGAGGCATGGTAATGGTCAGAAACCGAAGGGGGTAAAGTGGTTGATGAGGTATGTTATCGCCGATGTGGCTGGCCTCGGTATATACAAAACCTTATAGTTGTTGTCCAGTCGTGTTATGTTTGCAGACCATATGTGATTATGGTAGTTCGTGGTCGGTTTTTTATGATTCGGCCGTAGAGTTTGGTGGGAAAGATCGCTCCCAAACTCCAGTCCAGGCCTTACCAGGCATATATTCAGGCATCTGACACAGCTCAGGTGGAACAGTCTGAGCAAATCTGAGGCTTCCTGTGAGCTGTGGAGAATCAAGCTGCCAAGGTGTTTGCTGTGGAATATGTGCCACTTGACGCTTGTGAGGCAGTTCCTTTAAGTACAAAATTTCTGTAGTTCCTGAGGGAAAGGGACTGAGTCTTAACTGGGATTTGTGTCATAACCGAAGAAAGCCTGATTTTGTTTTTGTTGTTGTTTGGCGTCCAGTATACAATAAACTTTCGTTCAGTGTTTGCACCATACCACACTTTTGTCCTGCATTACCGTGAACTGCCACTGAAGTAGTGTGAGCGATAGTTATCGACCAAGTTGAAATCGCACAGTTTTTATGGTGATCGTATATTTTAGTAGATCAATTGCACTAATTAAGGTAAAATCTGTGCATCATCTATTTATATCGTGCCTTTTTTACCGGTGCCTATTCCTGTTAATTTTGTCGCCAGCAACATCAGATTACAGAATAGACAGGGTGAGATGTGTGTGCGAACTGGGTCAAATTATTTTGGTACTTCAAACGGGATGTGAAATTTTGCCGATTATGTGCTGTAAAAATCACATGACCCGTTTGACATAGAACAGCGATTCCTGATCATGCCTCAGTGTCTCTCAGCGTCTCAGAGCTAGAGGACTGTGCACTCTGCTTGTGTTCCAAACGGCTCAGTAAAATTTATTATATTTCTTAAACAAAAAAACCTCTCTATTAGCGGGTGACCCTTTAAAATTTTTAGTTAGTTTTAAGAGTTTGGAAGATTTTATATGTTGGGGTGGGAGAATTTTAAGGGCATCTATGGGGTAAAGTCCGGGGGGGGGGGGGCGGGGGGGGGGGGCCCCCCCCCCCCGGGGCGAAACCGACAAGCTCTTTTAAAGAATAATGGTTTAAATTTTAAACCAAAGGGACTTTGTGTGGGACTTTTGCAATAGCTTTTTTTAAATTAAACATTTTTTCTATTGAAATATTTCCTGGATTTTGGGCAGCCTGAACTTATAGGTTTACACATCTTTTCTGAAAACTGCAGGTCTCTTTGTTAGGTGAAAAACTCCATTTTTTATTTTCTTTTATACATTTAGTTTAGGTGTTCTTTTTCCCAAATTTGCCCTTTCCCAATTTTGTTGATAAAACCCAATCTTTTTACTTAAATTAGAATCTAGCAAGCCCAGCCCCAGGTTGTTTAAGGTGCCAAAAATTTTCCCCTTGAAATTTATCCGAAAAAAATTTCGTTTACGGGGTTTTTTTTTTTGACTTTGGCGAAATACAGCTTTGTTCATTGGGCACCTTGATTAAATGTGAAAAACCCCAATTTTTTTTAGTCACCACGGTAAATTTGATAGGTGCAAAAAAAAAATTTTTTTTTCCCGAATAATTACAGATACGTTTTTTTTTTTTGAACTTTTGCCCGGGAAAGGTTTTTGTTGATAGACCCATTTCCCATTTTTTAAATTTTAAATTTCCAGAAATTTGTGTAAGTTACCCGGTAAAATTGGGTTTTGATCCCCAAAAAAAAAACCTTTTATTTCGGAATCTTTTCAGTTACTTTTTTTTGACTTTGGTCCCACTACAGTTTTTTCCCTTTTGAGGCACCCTTTGAACTTTAAAATGTGAATATTTGAAAATTTTTTTTAGTCACCCCCAGGGTGAATTAAATAGGTGCCAAAAAAAATTCCCTTTTATTACCCAAAATACATTTAGATACTTATTTTTTCACTTTGGCGCAGGCCGGGCTTTTTTGGGTAAAACTACTTTGCAGTTAAATTTGAATACAGCAATTTTTTTTTGGATTTGAGGGATTTGGGGAAAAAAGGGCTGTGATTTCCCCCGTTTTTTAATAAGAGACTTTCCAAAACTTTCCATACCTTCTAAAAATTTGAAATGTTTCTGAACTTGGAGCAAAAATTCAGGTGGAAAAGCGAGCAAAGAGGGGGGTAAAAAACTTTTGGAGGTTAGAGGTCGAGAGAAGGTGTCCTTCCAGTGTGGCGCCCAACCCACGCTTTGCCAGGGTCATCAGTTGCGGGGCCCGTCACCCCCTTTTCTTTCGCTGGGGGTCGGGCCCCCTGTGAATCCCCAGAAACCCGAACAGCGTCCCCAAATCGGGTCATTCAGGGTTAAATGAAAACCTGCATCCACCCCCCAGTCTTACCTCCCCCCCGTCCCCCCGTCCCCGGCCCCCAAATGTCGTAAATCTCCCATTACCAGCACCCCTTTCCAAACTTTGGAAACACCCCAAAATTGCAAACTCAGTACCCCCCAAACTGTAGATAACCCATTTTCTAAAAAGGAACCTCTTTGATGACAAAATCCCGGTTGGGGGGTCAAAAAGGCATTTTAAAAAGTTTAAGAGATCAAAAGGGATGATTTTTCTTGCTCTAAACCCCCAGTTACTGATGCCAACAGGGGGAGGAAAAGGGAAAACCCGGTTTCAAAAATGGGGGGCCCGCGGTGGGGAAAAGCCTTGCAGTCCCTCTTTGCTTGTACCCCGGGCAGCTCCTTGGATGAAACCGAATGTCAGGACGACAAAGCCCACCGTGTTGATAAATGATGATGAGAGGGACATTGCGGACCCCAAGGGGTTTCTTTTCAGAAGAATTTGCTTGCGGGGCCTTCATCACTGGACGAGGAGGAAGACGAAAGGGGGTAGTGTCAGTACGGGTTCCGCCTCAAAAAAAAGGGGGGGGAGAGGGTGGGGCGCAAAAAGTCCGTGATATGGAAATTCCCCCCAGCCAGGTAGGGGCAAAACCCCCGCTCCTGCTTATCGCCGTCAAAAGGTCCAGGACCTCTAAGGCCCGGGCCTTCTTTGGCAAGCCCTTTTGATTTCCCCCCAGCGAAGTCTTTTGCCGCCTTTGCCGTTAAAAAGCAAAAGTTGAGGCAAGAACCCTTTGGTGGTTAACCAAACCCCCAAAGTCTTTGTCACTTTCACGAATCATGAGTTGAAATGGAGGCAACACTTGGCTTTTGTTTTCCCCCTCCTCCGCCACCAAACCGGGTTCCTCGCTGCCCAAAGTCTCTCAGAGTCTTTATCCCGGGGGTTAAACCTCCGCCCTTTAGCCTTCAACCCGGGCGCCCAGGGACCACCACCAGAAAAAAATTTTTCCCACCCCTTCCTTTCCCCCGCCAAATTTGGGGCGGCCCCCCCATGCCGTTTTCAGCGGCCAGTCTAGCAAACCAGCCCTTTTTTCTTTCCCGGTTTGGGGAAAAAGAAAAGAAAAAAACTTTAACCAAACCATCCCAAAACTAAAAAGTGAATGTTGGAAATTTCCAGGCTTTTGGCCTTGGAAATGTTGCTTTTTCCCTTGGTGGGGCAAAAGATGGGTTCCGCCCCGTTTATGGGGCCCCCGCCTTGCCCCCCCAAAACCAGATGCCGGCAGGCATTTTTTGCCCAAAAAAAGCCGTTCCCCTTTCCATGGCCAGCCCGTTTCATCTAAAATTTAAGCGCAGATGTCTGCCCTTGTGTCCGGAAAAAATCCATCTGAACCCCCGAAACATGGATAGGGGAAACACGGGCAAGGCCGCCCATAAAACTCTGTGACAGCTCCCGGGGGGAGCCCGGGGGTGGATGTCTTTGGGGGGGGGCGGTTTGGGTCTTTAGGCTCGCCGCACGTCAAACCAAAAAACCCCCAAGGGGTGGTTTCGGGGGTCTTTCCCCCAAGGTCCTCTGGGGCCCTCAAAGTTGCCCAGGGGCAAACCAAGCCATTTTTAAAAAAAATCTGGGTTTTGGGGACCGTACCCACACAGGGGTTTTGGGCTTTTGGACGGCCCCTCCCCAACGAGGGCCCGGGTGGCTGGGTGACAAGGGAAAATTGTGCCCCGGGAAGGTGGTGTGCGAAAAAACGGGCGAAATTGCTGGCCGCCCTTAAAATCGGTAGGCTGGAGGCACATCCCCTTTCCTGGCACATGTCATGAACCTTGTCGTCAAAAAATTTTAAAGGGGCTTTCCCGGGGCTGGGGGCTTTCCTGCTGAGGAAGGCTCGAAAAATCTAAGGTTTTTGCCCCTTTCCCCCGTTCCCCACCCTGCTTCATCCTGCCTGGGTGCGTTGCAGCGTCAGCTCGGCCCCCCCCTCAACCGTCTCATTGTTTAAAGTGGCCCCCACGCTGGAATTCCACCCTCCCCCATGCTCCAGGGGATTGTGGGAAACAGCGCAATGCCCTTACGCAGTAGGGAAATGACACATGGTGACAAGCGCGGTGCGGACCTCGGGGGGGGGTTTAGCCCACGAGAGTGGAGGAAGGGGGGAAAAAAGGGCTGCACCCATCCTTTTCCCCGTTTTTGAAAGAAGGGGGGGGCCCAAAAAAGGTTTGTGGGAAAAATGCCCTTTTCAGCAAAGGCATTGTTGGGTGATCTTAGTTCTGGAACGATCGTTGGACACTCTTTAAACAACAGGTTCCCCCCAGGGGACGGGGAGGAGAAAGGACAAGATGCGGACACGGAGCCTTTCTCCTCAAATCACAAGGGCCCCACAGTTTCAAAAATTTCATCGGTCTTCATTTGGGGAGTGGGGGCGGGGTCCGAGTTGTGAAGGTGGCGCATCAGCCTTTAGGGGCAAACATTCCCGGGGAAATTTTAGGGCTTTTTGGTTTTTAAAACTTTCCGGGGGAGGCAGCGGGGGGGAGGAGGGGGGGAGGGATTCCCAGGGCACCGATGTTACCGAGTCCCTGCCCTTTGGGAAAAAAAGGGGTTGGGCGCGGAAATTTGGGGGGCGGGGGAGGAAAGTGAGGGGAAAATCCCGTTTGCTAGTGCCCTCGACCCCGGGATTTGGGGGAAAACAAGGCTCCCTCTCTCACATGGTGCTTGGATTTCTCCATTTTTTCCCAACATGGGTCCTGCATTAAGGCCCTCAAATGAACAAAAGTTAGGGTGGCCCCCCTCCTGGATCCCCCGGGACAAAAAAAAACTCAGCAAACTTTCCTTCCACCCACCCAAAAAAGAGAGTAAAATGCAGGAAAAGGGACCCTTTCTTGGGTTTGATAACTGGGACAAAATTTTTGCGTCTGCTTCACGTTCCCCAAATGTCACCCGGTGGAAAAACAAACTTTAGCGAGTGACAGGGAGTTGAGTGCAAGTAGGGGTTGCGGCAGCAAACAGGAAGGTGGCAGAAAAACCAATGGGTGACCTTGGAAAACTTTAATTACCAAAAGTCACCAACGCATGCAATGCAGGGAAAACATCCAACCCCACCCGAGGAAAACCCGCTTTTAAAATTTATTGGGGGCCGACCCCTTTTTGTGGGCTCAACACCGATGTTTTTGTGTGGGGTTCCCGGAAACCCAATTTGACTTTGGGTATTCCAAAAAAGGCGGGAAAGGCCCCGGGGGCTGGCCCCGCCCCCCGCCATAAAAGGTGTTGTCCTGCCCAGCAGTCAGCGTCATATCTGAGCGGACCTTCAGCACAGCTGGAGGAGTCACTACAGACAAACGCATCCGGCTTTCCACAGATATGTGGATCGTTTGACTTCATCAAGATGAATCAGGCATGGATCTCTGATGGTGTGGCCCCAATGACCAAGGTCACCGATTAGTTGCCGGTCTACTTCACATTCCTTTTCAAACAGAAATGGTCCTCTTGAAAACTTTTTTTTTAAAATGATCATTTCTTACTGCAAGTTTTATTCTCTTTTCCCAAAAGTTAATTTTGCTGTGAGGAGACTGTAAAAGACACCAAGGTTTCATGACAACACCGTATTACATTTACTCACTTTATCTTAAGAAGTTTTCGCATTGTCAATGGTTTTGAGGTCATGTTTCTATGAGATACAGCTATAATTATGGTCCTTTGGAACAGAAATGTGGCTTTTAAGTGGCATTTCTCCCTCACAATTTTTAATAGTGGCTGAGAAGTCATTTTTATAATTTTTTGGGTCATGCTGCTTTGAAATTCAGCAATACTAAAGATCCTATTTTAAAAAAATGTTGTTTCTAACAGACATTTGTTCTTCACAATTGTCCAAAGTGGCTCAAGGGTCATGCTTTGAAATTTTGGTGGCATTTTGCTTTGAAATGCAAGCTATAAAAAATACAGGTCCTATTATAAAAAAAAATGTTGTTTCTAACAGACATTTGTTCTTCACAATTGTCCAAAGTGGCTCAAGGGTCATGCTTTGAATTTTTGGGCGCATTTGCTTTGAAATGCAGCTATACTACAGGTCCTATTATAAAAAAATGTTGTTTCTAACAGACATTTGTTCTTCACAATTGTCAAGAGTGGCTTAAGGCTGATGGTGCTGTCAGAAACAGGAATAGGTAGGACAATGTTAATGGACACATATTGCAAAATGACTTGTTTTTGCAAGATCTTTAACATAGCTATCAATCCCTGTATTGAGACAACCCATTTAATACAATTAAAAAAAGAGAAACAAAGACATGGTGGGATTCCATCCTATTTTAAAAATGTGTTTTCTAGAATTAAACTACAAAAAAACTTCCCATTTTTACAAAATAGCTGGTAAAAAAATTCTCTGAATTGTAAAGGGAGGTACAGGAAAACTGCCAGATGTAGGTTATTCAGAGGCATGGATATGGGCAGGGGACGGGAAAAAAAAGTCAGAGAAAATTTCCCCCGCACTTGAGTAAAATGAGAAAAAAAATGCCAAGAAAAAGGGCCCCCTGTGGGGAAACAGGAGCGTTACCACCGTTTTCCAAGTGAAGCTAAAAAATTGGTCGCCTCATACGGAGGGGAAAAGCGTACCAGTTATTGATGTGTACTGGGAAGGTGGAGTTCTCAACTTCCGCTTCCGCACTCTGCTTCAGCACGACAGTTTTTTTTGTTGGTCATCTCAGGGCATTTTAACCCGGTGTTAAAAGATGCGGCGCCCGCCCGGGCTCTCCCGCACCCCCTGTAAATCGGCCCTGGGCATGCTGTGGCAAGGACAGGTATAGTCAAGTCCAGTTCAACTAAAATGGTGGTTGAAAGACTCCTATTTCCGGCACTTTTTATTGTGGGTCATAAGGTTAAGGGATTTTGCGGGACAGGACAGTATAGTTAGTGTCCAGTGAAAAAAAATGGTGGTTCAAAGACTCCTTTTTCCGTCATTTTTAAATTGGGTTTTCATGAGGTTTGGGGCTCAGCTGCGTTCCCGGACAGGGATATTCAAGTCCCGTTCAAGTAAAATGATGGCTTTAAATTTTAAAACTTTCCTTTGGCATTTTTAAATTTGTGGGTGATGAGGTTTAAGGGGGATGCTGTGGGACAAGCAGGGATAGGAATGGTTTTGTGACTTTTTTTTTGTGGCTTTTATAGCCTGTGTTGGCCCAAAATGTGAGGGATCCATTTGACGTTGTGGCTGTTAATTTCCCGCTTCTCCAGCCCTGTTTGGGTGTAAGAATGAAGGTGTTGTTTCTCTCCCATGATTTAATGGTCTCGCTCATAATCGACTGTATTTGAAAAAAACCCTTTTCGATGGTGGCCGACTATCCCCCGATTTTGATAGCCAAGTAAACGCTCAACACCCACTGAGTAAAACCCCCACAATAATATAAAAAAATACACCAC
>JAODAL010047005.1:25000-30360 GCA_025379985.1 Phyllomedusa bahiana | reverse complement strand
GATTGGTGGGTGAGGATGGGTGAAAGGAAGTAAGGATTGTATATAGGTTGTATAGTACACGTGGATATAAGTTTTGTGTTTAGGGTGTATAGCACATAAGGGTATAGGTTTTACAGAATATATAAAAAAAAATGGGGAGTGTAGATAGGTTGGGTGGTGGTTTAAAATGGGGGAGGAAGCAATGAGTCTGGCCCCATCGGAAGGACTGAACTAAGACATTGGACCTATGGGAACCAGAACTCAGGGATAAGGACTGTGGCACTTTGGGGACTGGGAGTGGGTAAAATTAGTCAGGAGATAAGGTATGTATATATGTATGTATATATAGGTATATGTAAAAAAAAAAGGGCGGTATTTAGATAGGTTGGGTGGTGGTTTATAAGGGGGGAGGAAAATGAGTCTGGCCCCACTTTTCATAAAGAACCTATGGGAACCAGAACTCAGGGATAAGGAACTGTGGGGATTGGGAGTGGGTAAAATATAGATAGGAAGTAAGGTATATATTGTGATATTGTAAATAGTGTATATATTGTAAATAGTGTATATATTGTATATGTGTATATATTGTATATGGGGACATTTAGATTAGGGTGGGCCAGCAGAGGTATATAATGTAAATAAATAGGTTTGGATGAATGGTATGGATGGGACTGGACCAGCCCAGGGTCATAATAAGTTCTGTACACGTTATTGTAAATATTTGTAAGGTAAACTGGTGTATGTTTTCATCTTCAATAAAAGAGTATCACTATATACAGGAGATCCCCAGGTTATACCAGCATGCTCCATATCACTATATACAGGAGATCCCCAGGTTATACCAGCATGCTCCATATCACTATATACAGGAGATCCGCAGGTTATACCAGCATGATCCATATCACTATATACAGGAGATACCCAGGTTATACCAGCATGCTCCATATCACTATATACAGAAGATCCCCAGGTTATACCAGCATGCTCCATATAACTATATACAGGAGATCCCCAGGTTATACCAGCATGCTCCATATCACTATATACAGGAGATCCCCAGGTTATACCAGCATGCTCCATATCACTATATACAGGAGATCCCCAGGTTATACCAGCATGCTCCATATCCCTATATACAGGAGAGGCCCAGGTTATACCAGCATGCTCCATATCACTATATACAGGAGATCCCCAGGTTATACCAGCATGATCCATATCACTATATACAGGAGATCCCCAGGTTATACCAGCATGCTCCATATCCCTATATACAGGAGAGGCCCAGGTTATACCAGCATGCTCCATATCACTATATACAGGAGATCCCCAGGTTATACCAGCATGCTCCATATCACTATATACAGGAGATCCCCAGGTTATACCAGCATGCTCCATATCACTCTATACAGGAGATCCCCAGGTTATACCAGCATGCTCCATATCACTATATACAGGAGATCCCCAGGTTATACCAGCATGCTCCATATCACTATATACAGGAGATCCCCAGGTTATACCAGCATGCTTCATATCACTATATACAGGAGGTCCCCAGGTTATACCAGGCTGCCCCATGTAACTGTACCTGGTCTCGAGCGTATGAAGAGTTCACCCTCTGCTCGTCTGCGCAGGCGCGGAGCAGCACAGTCACCGCCTTCATCTGGAGAAGCATTTCGCAGGCGATTGTATCAAAAAACGTGATATTGGCAAGAGCGGCCGATGCCAATAGACAGACCTCCCCATTGGAGGCTTCTTCACAGAGCTCTGCGGAGAGAGAGAACCCGTCAGTGCCTAAGAGAACCCGTCAGGATCTAAGAGCGCGCCGCTAAAGTGAGCGGTGCTTTTGGAGGGGGCGCTCCAACCCCGGGACCATGGAAGTAACAGCCCCAGCACACACAGGGTTAGTGCATTTCAAAGTGAAATCTTGTGACACTTGGACATTTCATACAGATTGAAGCTTTGCTGAATGTTCTGGGTCGCGTCCTGCGGGGTCATGGTTGCTGCTGGAGTCCCCCCCCCCAACCCTCCGCCGCTCCGGGTGCCCCAGCCTTATTGCTTCTTGTCTGCCACGTACCAGCGTCTGCCACTCCCTATAGGCTCTCATTGTCTGTTACACAAGTGGGGTCCGCAGAATTAAAGGGGATGCATCGCTTCATCAGTTCGGCTGTTTTCTTGTAGCTTCATTTTCTCAGTTCCTCAAATCCAGGGGCGTTTCTTCCCCTCCCAGCTGGGTGTTTCTTAACTGAAGGGGGATGACATCATCCCTGCCTTCACTGTTCCTGCTCGCTCCCGAGTCAGTGTGTTTGTTTGAGATCAGTGGGAGGGAATAGCACATCCCTGCTCCCCCCCACCCCCTCTGTCTGAGTCCACATGTCACTGTGTTGTTCCTCTCCCTATGCAGTCTTATTTTGTAAGAGCTGTTTACATAACACAGCCCTGCATTCAGTCTAGACAGTCTTCTATGAACTCAGAACACTTATCTCTTCTCCTCTCACAGCTGGAGGTTTGTTACAGTTGAATCCAGTCTTCTATGAAGTCATCCAGAGCAGCACAGATCTGTCTCCTTTCTATGTTTACTTGCAGGAGCATTAGGCACCGAGCACAATTCTGCTGTTTTCTGATTGTAGAAGCAGCTGCAGTGTTACTGTGGAGCTGCTGGCTGTAAAGAGTGAAATTGTTGCCGGCCACTTATTCTGAGAGAGAGAGGCAGGAATGCATGCTCCCGTGAATACGACCGGGTACCAGACAGAATGTAAATTAGTAGAGCCGTCAGCCAATGAAATGCAAGGAGGTGGAATCCGACCGGCACTGGGGGGCAGTGTTTACAGAAAGCGGAGCTAAGGGAGAATGTGAAAACAAGACAGCTCTGCTAATGATATCCAATTGCAAAGTTGCTTGCTTTCACTGTCCCCTTATTCTGAAGACCATTTAATGTAATGATAAAACCCCTTTAAGGTCACCATTGCTTCCTCATGACCCCCAGACCTCGCAGGACGCAACACAGAACATTCACTAAACCTGTATCAATCTGAACTATAATCTCTACAAGATACAGATTTCACTTTGAAGCACAAAAGCCCTGCGTACGCTGTGGCTGTGTAGCTCCATGGCTCTAAGGGTTGGAGGATCCCTTAAAGGGGTTGTCTCGCTACAAAGAATAGCTTTCAAATTGTAGGGAACACAAAATAAAGACATTTTCCAAATATATTGCTTTGTTCCTCTGTTTTCCCTAAGGAGATACAAGTGAATTTATGACCTCCCTGGCTATTTCAGTTCCCTCAGTAACTGACCTGTAAACAATTCTCCCTCTGCTGTTTGTTCAATGAGATAACAGTGAGTGATGTCATCACACAAGTTACCACAGTGTCCTGTGCTGCTCAGCAGTAAAAAGCTGGATTTATGTAAAATAAACAGAACTGTAATTAGGGCTTTTGTTTTGGGGATCAGATAAGAAGTCCTGTTAGTAGTTTGAGAAGCTAATCTGATCTAATAAGCATCTGAAAGCACAGCACTGCAGGGAGCTGTACAAGCATGGAGCTTATGCAAATGAGTCAGTCTGAACCAGGAAGTGTCAGAGTATTTCATTCATGCATTCTCTGAAACTCTGAAGGGAGACAACTCCTTTAAACAAGCAAGGGGGCGGAGCTGTCACCACCTCTCAGTGATGTCAGTACAGGGGGCGGGTCTGTGACCACCTCAAAGTGATGTCAGTACAGGGGGAGGGGCTGTGACCACCTCTCAGTGATGTAAGTGCCAGGGGCGGGGCTGTGACCACCCCTCAGTGACGTCAGTACAGGGGGCGGGTCTGTAACCAACTCTCAGTGATGTCAGTACAGTGGGCGGGGCTGTGACCACCTCACAGAGATGTCAGTACAGGGGGTGGGGCTGTGACCCCCTCTCAGTGATGTCAGTACAGTGGTCGGGGCTGTGACTACCCCTCAGTGATGTCAGTACAGGGGGCGGGTCTGTGAACACCTCTCAGTGATGTCAGTACAGGGGCGGGGCTGTGACCACCTCTCAGAGATGTCAGTACAGGGGGTGGGGCTGTGACCACCTCTCAGTGATGTCAGTGCAGGGGGCGGGGCTGTGACCACCTCTCACTGATGTCAGTACAGGGGGAGGGGCTGTGACCACCTCTCAGTGATGTCATTCCAGGGGGCGGGGCTGTGACCACCTCTCAGTGATGTCATTCCAGGGGGTGGAGCTGTGACCACCTCTCTCTGATTTCCATGGACTCACTGAGGAGGGCAGTGATGATTTCCTCCATGTTCTC
This sequence comes from Phyllomedusa bahiana, assembly GCA_025379985.1. Lineage (NCBI taxonomy): Eukaryota > Metazoa > Chordata > Amphibia > Anura > Hylidae > Phyllomedusa > Phyllomedusa bahiana. The sequence continues at coordinate 26,108 of JAODAL010047005.1, read as the reverse complement.
CAGGAAGGTGCTGAGATGTTGGGTGAATGTCAGGTGCGGGGAGGTGATCTGCGCGATCACAGCCGCTGCTTCCGCCTTCGTCACCTCGGATTGAGTCTCGTCCGTGAGAATTTCTGTTAAACACAAGATTCCATCGACCTTAAATAGAAAAGTGAAACAAAGTTAAAAATCTGATTTGTGACTTTTATATCCTCGTCTCATTGTGTCTCCCAGCGATGGCGGCGCCAACACCCCCACCATGGAGCCTCCGGGTTATCAGGGAATTTCATGCTCGTTTAGTCCTCGACTACAAGATCATAAACCTTATTTCTACTGAAGTGTTTCCATAGATGAAGACCCCTATAGAGAAGCTCATTATATCCAGAGATCATAATGTTACTGTATCTATCTATCTCCTATCTATCCATCTCCTATCTATCCATCTCCTATCTATCTATCTATCTATCTATCTATCTATCTATCTATCTATCTCCTATCTATCTATCTATCTCCTATCTATCTCCTATCTATCCATCTCCTATCTATCCATCTCCTATCTATCCATCTCCTATCTATCCATCTCCTATCTATCTATCTATCTATCTATCTATCTATCTATCTATCTATCTATCTATCTATCTATCTATCTATCTATCTCCTATCTATCTATCTCCTATCTATCTATCTATCTATCTATCTCCTATCTATCTATCTATCTCCTATCTATCTATCTATCTATCTATCTATCTATCTATCTATCTATCTATCTATCTCATATCTATCTATCTCCTATCTATCTATCTATCTATCTATCTATCTATCTATCTATCTATCTCATATCTATCTATCTCCTATCTATCTATCTCCTATCTATCTATCTCCTATCTATCTATCTATCTATCTATCTATCTATCTCCTATCTATCTATCTCCTATCTATCTCCTATCTATCTATCTATCTATCTATCTATCTATCTATCTATCTCCTATCTATCTCCTATCTATCTATCTCCTATCTATCTATCTATCTATCTATCTATCTATCTATCTATCTATCTATCTATCTATCTCCTATCTATCTATCTCCTATCTATCTATCTATCTATCTATCTATCTATCTATCTATCTCC
>JAODAL010047005.1:0-22500 GCA_025379985.1 Phyllomedusa bahiana | reverse complement strand
AAAAAAGGGGAAAATATTTTGGATGTACACATTGAAACCATTCAACCGCGGGGATTAAACGAAATAGTAGAATTAATTCGTAATTAGCCTATTAATATATTATCACAAGTGAACCCTCCCCCTTCATATTTTCTATTATAAATAATGAAAGGTTTTCCATTGTAACGATATATTTCCCCATGCATTGGTATTTTAAATTACATATTTAAATCCACTAACTGGTTAGTCAGTATTCCTTTTAACAATAGACTCCATCCTAGTATATTGATGTATATAACAGATGCAATATTATTCCTTCATTAGCTATATCTACATGAGGATATATACTATATTGTCAGTTTGTGTATGTATATATATATATATGTATATATGTATGTATGTGGATGTGTGTATATGTATATATGTGTGTACTTTTCATGATATATGCACAATAGACCTAATATTGATCCCCAGTAAATAATATATTTTTTTTTGGGTATATACAGGTGGTGTTCAATTGCACACTTGTGTATATTTTTTTAACTTTACTTTTAGATGTGATAAGTTTGTTAATTGATATATATTTTATTTTGTGTACAGATTTTTTGATCATTAAGTCGACCATCCTTGTTTTCTTTTAGATATTTTTATCAAATATTCTTAATATATCTTGATATACGTTTTATACCAGATATTTTATAACACTCACCTTATAAACTATACTGTTGGTCAGTGACATACAACTGTAATCTAGTTTTGATGTCTATATAGTTCTGTCCGAACACAGGGAACATTGGATTTAAAACAGATTAAATAAATAATTGCTAACTGATAATGACAATTTATAACATTGGTCCTATGATATCAGCCAGGAAAAATTACCTGGCCCCGAATTTATTAAAAAACATTCCAGTCCTTTGCAGGGTTAAATATCAGGCACCATCCCCCTTAGCAGATCAGCTGTTATCTGACACAAAGTAGCAACATGGTCTATGAAACAGGCTCCTGAGCACTGGGAGTTCAAACATATGTTTGAGAAATGTATACAATTGATAGCAGTTGTACTCCAGGTTACAAAGTATTGGGGATTTCCCCCCAATCCATCTTAGTATTCAGCAGTTAGAGAGTGAAACCCAAAGGGAGCGTGCTGTGAGCAGCTTGTGAATGTGATCAAAAGAGTCACGGCATTAGTGCGGACTCCTTGTTAGACACATATGTAAATTTGGAATTTTTGTTGTCAGGACATCACTAAATTTCTTTTAATGGTTTTGTGTTATAACTGTTGTGATATGCATTGATCTGTCTGACACGTTTTAAATGTGAAAGTCATCATGTGATTGGCTGGACAATACATCAATTAATTATGCAGATGAGATCATTATAAAAGCCGCCAGAATGGAGACTCGGGCTGTTACTTCTGATGAAGCCCGGGTATGCCAGGGAGAAACGCGTCAAGTCCTCTGTACATTGTTTTTTTCTGTGAGTAATCTTTCTCTTTTAAAAAATAAACACCCTGAAAAGGATTAGTGCTTTTTATCATACTCTCCTCAAGGAGCGCTGAAACTCCGTATTTTTGCTTTTATTTCTATATATATATATATATATATATATATATATATATATATATATATATATCTCCTATCTATCTCCTATCTATCTATCTCATATCTATCTATCTATCTCTATCTCCTATCTATCTATCTATCTATCTATCTATCTATCTATCTCATATCTATCTATCTCCTATCTATCTCCTATCTATCTATCTATCTATCTATCTATCTATCTATCTATCTATCTATCTATCTCCTATCTATCTATCTATCTATCTATCTATCTATCTATCTATCTATCTATCTATCTCATATCTATCTCATATCTATCTATCTATCTATCTATCTATCTATCTATCTATCTATCTATCTATCTATCTATCTCATATCTATCTATCTCATATCTATCTATCTGTCTATCTATCTAATCTATCTCATTGATTGGCATTACGATGTTCATCTTGATTGACAAAGATTTTATACAATCTGAAACAATGTATCATGATATATACCAGCAACTGTTTCTTCCTGTCATGCCTCTGATGAATAATAATAATAATCTTTATTTCTATAGCGCCAACATATTCCGCAGCACTTTACAAATTCAAGGGTAAACATACAGTCATTACACATTAAAAGTACTTACAGATGAGACACAAGGTGTGAGGGCCCTGCTCGTGAGAGCTTACAATCTATTCGGGGTGTATGGGTGAAACATACGGTAAGAAAGTGCCAAGTTTACACATGGTCCGTGCCATGTTTTCATAAATAGGGGGTGGTTTACATGAAAAATGGATGAACCTGCCCCCCAGACTGTACATCTATATACAGATAAGTGCCTGTGAGGGCCCTAGTGCAGGGAGTGACAAATGTGTGTGATGTGTGTGATGAAGCGCCAGTTTGGGCGTGTAACGCGTAAGGCCTTGTATGTGTCCAATTGCTTTTATCTGGTGTTGCTGAGAAACCTCACTCACTAGTTTTAAAAAAGTTGAACACTTCATAAAATAAGGGCGACATGTATGAAGCTCGCCACTTCGGGGCGCACCTTTCCGCCAGTTTTCCGGCAAAATTTGCGCCTGATTTATGTCAACGCCGGGGTGCGCTCATACATTTCATTTAAAGTCCGCCTCGCCAGTGTGAGAGGCGCAGTGAGGGGACTTGGGCGCGGTGCTGCGCCTAAGATTCGCCGTCCGAGGAGGTGCGCTCATACAGTACATGCGGGGAAAAGTTCCCTGCGCCTCGCCAGTGTGTGGGGCACAGTGCGGAGACATGGGCGCAGTGCGGGAGTGCGCATCACATGTATTCCGATTCGAAGCAGGCTGGAAAACAGCGAGAAATCATTAAAGATGTCTGTGCGGAGTATGAATAAAAAAATCGCCTTTATAAAGGTGGAAAACATTCTCAGAAAAGAGCTCAAACCTCAAAAATAAAAAATACATTAAAAAAAATCACTTTCCAAAAATCTAGAACGGCGTTATATCAAGAATTAGGATATTGGAAATTGCCGGGAAATACAGTAATTCAAATTCTGAAAGCTATTCTCATTGGTCGGCAGAAACCGGCCAATCAGAATAAGAGCGACAGTGAAACCATTAAAACCTCTGGAGAACTATTGACCAATCAGAATCAAAGGCGGGACAGTTCAAAATATAGTAAAAATGCAGAAAAGAGCTGATTGGTTGAGCTAGTGGGGGCTTGGCTATCTCGGTCAATCAGAATAGGAGCGACAGGGACCCATTCTAACCTATGGAGTAGTTTGGACCAATCAATATCAAAGGCGGGACAGTTCAAAATACTGTAAAAATACAGAAAAGAGCTGATTGGTTGAGCTAGCGGGGGCTTGGCTATCCCAGCCAATCAGAGCGCGAGCTACTTGTCCCATTGTAGTCTATGGAGAGATCGGCGCACTGAAATCTCGGCTCTCAGCGCCGTGCGGCATGGAGTATGAATAAAAAAATCATTTTTGTTAAGTGTAAAACATTATCAGATAAAGAGCAGAACCCTTCTTTACAAATAAATCAGTTAAATCCCCAACAACGCGTTTGTCGCCGAGACCGGCGCTACATCGTTAATAGCAATAGAGAGAATTGCCGGGAAATACAGTAATTCAAATTCTGTAAGCTCTTCTCATTGGCTAACTTAAAAGAGGCGCGGTTATTTGGACCAATGGGAGAACGAGCGACGCTCCTATGTTTTTTCTAATGCAATCAGAAATAAAAATTTACATGGCCGAAATCAAATGATAAGACTACAGAAGTTGTCCCGATGTGTATATAAAATGAATGATAATATGGGGAACGAAAAAAAAAATTACAACAATAAATTCATTTTTATTTGTTTATTTTCGTTAGCCAAGGATCAATAGTATGTGTGTAACAAAAATAAAGAAATAAAAATTTTATTGAATTAATATTTTTTTTTCTTTACCCCCATATTATTATTCGTTTTATATACACATCGGGACAACTTCTGTAGTGTTATCATTTGATTTCGGCCAGTACTGTTGTATTCCCGATTGCATTAGAAAACCCATAGGAGGTCGCTCGCTCTCCCATTGGTTCCAATTAACTGCGCCTCTTTTAACTTAGCCAATCACAGAGCTCGGCTCCGGAATTTCTTTTCCCCATAGAACTCTATGAAAAGTAGCTCCGCTCTGATTGGCTAAGCTGGACGAGCCCCGCCGCTTCAACCAATCAGCTCTTTTCTGCCTTTTTACTGTATTTTAAACTGTTCCCGCCTTTGAATATGATTGGTCAATATTTCTTCATAGGTTAGAAACGGGTCCCTGTCGCTCCTATTCTGATTGGTCAATACTCCTCCATAGGATATAATGGGCCACTGTCGCTCCTATTCTGATTGGCTGGTTTATGCCGACCAATCAGAAGAGCTTAAACAATTTGAATTACTGTATTTCCTGGCAATTCTCTCTATTGCAATTCCTTATGTAGCGCCGGTCTCGGCGACAAACGCGTGGTTCGGGATTTAACTGATTTATTTTTAGAGAAAGTTTCAGCGCTTTATCTGATAATGTTTTACACTTAATAAAAATGAGTTTTTTATTCACACTCCATGCCGCACGGCGCTGAGCGCCGAGATTTCTGATACGATCTTCTATGTTTCCTCACATGTTCCCTTCTTGCTTCACTTCGCCGCCGCCGGAGCCTTTAGACCAAAATAAATGGTCTCCTGTCGAGCTGCAGAGCCGCAATGCCCCGCACTTTGCCGACCGCGTCGACATGCCTCGGAGTTTTCGGCGCGCCGCTCCGACCCGGAACGCTAAAAACCGCGCCCACAACGCCCCCATCCCCGCCCCTTTCATGCGGGGCACAGCTAAAGTGGAACGTGCGAAAACACCGACCCTGCTCGAAGGGATTCGGGCCGGGGGGGTGCAGGACACGCCAAAAAACAGGTGAAAAGCCCGATCAAAATTCCCCCTAATTTTAAAGGGGTTCATAGCAAAACGGGCCCACTATGTTTTTTTTGTTTTTAAATTTTTTTTTTTTAATCTTTCTCATTTTTATCTACCCATCTATCTATCTATCTATCTATCTACTATCTATCTATCTCCTACTATCTATCTTTTATCTTTTTTTACCCAAATCATCTTTTCCATTCTATCTATCTATATCTACTACTATCATCTATTATTTTCTCCTATTATCTATTATCTATCTATCTATCTTCTATCTATCTATTATCTTCTATCTCCATCTTTATCTACTTCATTTTCTATCTCCTATCTACTATCTCCTATCTTTTATCTATCTATCCTATCATCTATCTCTATCTTCCTATCTATCTACTATCTTTTCCCCTTCTATTTATCTATATCTTCTTTTATACTATCTACTATCTTTTTCTATCTCCTATCTCTATCTTTCTATCATTATCTATCACTATCTATCTACTTCATTATCTATCACCCATCTCTACTACCCATTCCCTATATATCTATCTATTATCTATCTATCTTCTATCTATTATCTACTATTATCTCCTATCTATTTATCTCATATCTATCTATTCTACTATTACTATCTTTCTATCTTTTCCCATCCCCTATTACTTTCTATCTATCTATCCCCATCTACTATCCATCCCCTATCTATCTATCCATTCCTATTTCATCTTTTTTAAATTATTCCATCTACCCATCTCCTATCTATCTATCTACATCTATCTATCTACTATCTATCATTATCTAATATAATAATATATATATATATTATAATATCTGCTATCTATCTGTCTACATCTACTACTATCTACTTCCCCGGACTTCACTATTGCAGGACCTTTCCCGCTTCTTGTCCAGTATAATTATCTCCGGAGCTTTTCTCTGTTTCCGTATAAGGTCAAATACATTCATTTTAATATTCTTCTTGCTGTTTCCGCTGTGGAGAATCCTTCGGTTCTGGCGCCATTTTACTTAAATTGGATTATTTTCTGTTTCTCCCTAAATTGAATAAATCCGCATTAATCAGCTTCTAATTGATTCATTAGTCGCGGTTGTTTTGGTTTTAATTATGTCAGGATTAATTATGGTTTTCTTGCTGAGAGATTGTGAATCCTTCTGACGGTTATTCCTTGTGGGATTAGAAGTATCTGAGATAAGTTGATTCCTCTATTCCCCACCGTCCTCTAACGTCCAAAGTCATTTTCCATCCCGAAATTTTGGAAAAAGGGTGCCTGTCGCCCCCCGGGTAGTTCTAAGTGAGACCGCTCCCCCTCAGCATATAATTGGGGAGGGGGGCCCCTTACAGCAGATACATTGCCTCCATCACTTACATCGTTACTAACATAGTATAAATATATTGATGTAATAGTTCTATTATTGTGGTGACGGAGTTTGGTGCGGAACTGTGCAGCCCTTCAGTCAGTGGTTCCAGTATACGAATGACTCCCCAAATCCAAAACACCAAACATAAGTTCAGGTCAAACATGTTTTAAAATTGATTGACGAGAAAAGAGTTTCCCGGGCCCCGGGTTTGGAGCCGTCCTAAGGATACGAGCTTCTTGAATGTGTCACCAGCTGAGATTTTTTGCATTTGTTTCGCCGTGAAAGAGAAAAAACCCCGTTCAGAGGCAATGGCTATTTTCCCCGCGCTGGATGTTGGTTGGATTTTTTGGGGGAAATAAATTTTGAATCCCCGAAATCCGCCCGCCCCTGACTGGAAGCCCCTAAAATAGAAAATCCATCCCTTTTGTCTATACAATCAGATTTTTTTCCAAAAAAAAAAAACCCGCCCGGGCCCGGAATTTTTGAACATTTGTTTTTTTTCACCATCGGTTTCCCATCCCCCCAAAAAGGATTGGGCTCCCGGGAACCGGGAAATCCGGCAAGAAAAAGAGTGCATTTAACCAGAAAATGTGAAAATGTGCCCCAGTTTTTGGGGGGCCCTTTTTCCCAAAATTGCTGTGAGACCTGGGGCCTAAGGGTTTTTTCACACAGTGCATTTTTTTGGGGGCGGTTTTTTTAAAATGTCATTAATTGCTGGCATTTTGAAAAAAAAAAAAAAGGGGACAAAAAACTGCACGTGTGAAAAAAACCCAAAATCCTTTTCCAGCCCTCAGCTGAGAAGTAAAGAATTTTGTATTCTTTTTAAAGACAAATGCCTGTGAGCAAAAAAACCTAAAATCCAGGTGAAACATTGTACATAGGGGCCCTGTCTCTTTTGAGAAGGGGTTAAAATTGTATCCAGTTTGGAAATGCTCGGGAAAACCATACTGAAACATTGTCCATAGTTTTGTCTGGGGTTACCCCTTTTTCCATGCTGAGGAATTGTTACAACTGTATCCAGTCCAGGCAATGCTCTGTGAGCAGAATTACCTAGACTCCAGACTAATACATTTTACATGTGGCCTGTGTCAAAGTCCTTTTTTCCATGCGAGGAATTGTTACAAACTGTATCCAGCCCAGGCAATCTCTTTTGAGCAAAATTACCTAGACCCAAACAAATTACTTTGTAACGGGGTTTTTCTGCCTAAAGCGTGAATGGATACAATATTTTCCAGTGTAGCAATGCTCTGTGAGGGGAACCCCCCCTGGGGACCCCCAGATAAAACAAAAAACATATTTTCCCTGTTAAATTTGAAAAGGGTGGTTTTAACAATTGTATCCGGGTTTTTGGAATTCTCTGTGACTTTAAAAGAAAAATTGAACAAAGTTGCTCTGTGTCTAGTCCTGCCCCCGTGGGGGAATTTTTAAAACCAACTGTACCAGCCCAGCCCAATGCTCGTGACTCAACATCTTTGATTCAAGCCCTTACGTGTGTGTTCTTATATTGGTGAGGATGGAGTAAAACTGTTATTTTTGCGGGAACTTTCCTTTTATTTCCTTTAAAATTTCCCTTTGGCCCGGGACCCTAAAAGAAAACAATTATTTGTCGGGGTCGGCGCTTGGGCTGCTCTTCGCTCGTGGTTTTATTTCATAAAATCGGGTTCCCGGACATTTGGGGAGGGGGCAGGTGGGGTACGTCCCCCGGTGTTTGGCACCAACAAGGCCCCCGTCCGATACAAAGAAGCGGCAAAATCTTGCACCTGTGAGAGCTGTGATGAATTAGGGATGAGCGGGCGTTTCATGTCCCGTCCTCAGCGGCGAGTCCAAGCCTCCAGCTGCCGACCGGGCCGGGTGCTCCAGAGTCCCTCAAATCAAGGGAGTCTTTTTTTACTAATGGGACCCTCCCTTAGGATGGGGTTTCCCGGCAAATTGGGTGTCGGGGCCCCCGTCAAAATTTTCCCCCCCCCGCACATGAGAGGGTCGGCTCACCCCTGGCCCAGGTCCCCCCTTTAAAATTATGGGCCCCCATAAAAAAATTTGGGATTGTTTGGGGCCCAACAGATCGAAAAAGGGCCTCCCGCGGGGCCCTGGTGAAGTTTCCTTTTTTAAATTTTTGGGTTTCCCGCTTCATTTTTTCCCTTTTTTTCTGATGGACAACTAACGGAAAGCACCAGAAAAAAAATTTGCCCCAAAAAAAGGAACAAAAAGTTCAGAAAAATGGGGGCCTCTTTCCAAAAAAAACGCCCCAAATCCCCCCCCGGCGACTTCTTCAGCTGGGGGAAAAAAGGGTCTTTTAAACCCTTCAGAGCCCCCGCTCCCCCCCGAAAAACGGGCAAAAAACCCCCAAAAAGGCCCCCCAAAGGGGAGAAGACGGGGAAAAACGAGAAAAAGGAAATAAAAAATACAACAAAACCGGGGCTCGCACCCGGGGGCACGACGAGCAGCCGACGATCAGGTCCAGAGGAAGGTCCAAACTCCCTAAACCCCCCCCCACCTGCCCCCGGGACCCCTCCTGCCCCAGACAAATTACAAGGAATAAAAATAAAAAAACCGTGTGTCCCGAAAACCCCTTGAAACTGGCCAAGACTACGGTCCATGGTGGGGGCCCAGGGGGACCAAGGAGCTGGGCCCCAAATTGTCGGGTGCCCCCCCGGGGCGGGGAGGGATTTGGTGGGCGAGGAAAGGCAAAGCGCCAAAGGCATCTGTCAAAAATGTGAAAGTCCGCCCCCCGCTGAAAAATGGGTTTACAACTGACCCAGGGTGGGAAAATTTCCCTTGTGACTTCAGACTGATACATTGTACATAGCTTGCTCTGTGTCTAGTCCTGCTCCCCGCTGAGGAATTGTTACAACTGTATCCAGTCCCAGAAAAATGCTCGGAGCTCAAAACCTTAAATTCAACCCCCAAACTTGTGTGTTCTTATATTGGCGAGGATTGAGTATAAACTATGTTAGTTGCAGAACTTTCCATTTATTTCCATAAAATTCTTGGTCAGACCCTGAAGATACATATAATATTGTCAGGTCGTGCGGCTTCGGCTGCTCTTCGCTCTGTGATTATTACATCAAATCTGTGCCGGACATTTGGGGAGGGGACAGGTGGGGTACGTCTGCGGGTGCTGGCCACCAACAAGGCCCCGTCAAGATTAAAAGCAGCGGGAAAAATTTTCCCCCGGGGGAAGCTGTGATAAGAAACCCCAGGCCCAATCTTTTTTGGGCCCCATACAAAATTACGGGGCCCCGACCCAAACCCTTTTCCCGTCCTTAACAACCCCACACATGAAGCACCCGGGCCTCACCCCCCCCCCTAACCCCCCATGTGCCGGGGATGAGACCCCCCCCATGACATCTTCTAGGCCACAGACCTGAAGCGGGCCTGGGGTTTCACAAAGAAATTAAAAGGGAACGCCTGCTCCGCCAGGGTTAAACTCGGGTTTGAGCACCCTGAAATTTTAAAAAACCCCAATGGAGACCCCTTTTTCCCGCTTCCTTGGACATGCCAATTCCATGTGGGGCCCAATGGATAAAAAATTTTCCCTGTTTCCAAATCCTGCCCCAAATTTAAAAATTTAAAAAGCTGTGGAAATCTAGGTTTTTACCCAGGAGGGGGACCCTCTCACCTCCACAATTACAGGGTGATGACTGGCGGTTGTGGTATCTGGAAGCCTAACAAAGCCCCCCCACCGCCACCCCCCAAACCCCCCAAATTGGGCCCTGTTACCCCCTCCCAAAGAAGCCGGACGCCAGGGTAACTGCCCACTGTTCTGCAATATATTACTATAGTAGAATAGGGCATAAGTTTCTGAAGCAATGGGGGGCAGCGACCAGACTTGTCTACATCGTGGCCGCAGACACTTGGCCACCCCCAGGATTCATCCTCTGCTGCTCGAGGGTGCGTCTCTCATACCAGACTGGACATCAGAGATTGGCAAATCTACATCTTTCTCAAGGTACAAACAGAGGGAAAAAAGCTCTTGTGCTGATTCATAAAAGGGCCAAAAACAACCCCGGGCATGTGATCTTGCGGGGGGCCCCGGGGGTGTTTCTCATAAACCCATAAAAACTGTGGGGGAGGGTTTGGGGGAATGGTTTCAGGAGTGGAGGGGGAGGGAACGGGGGACCGGTTTAGGTTTTGTCCTGGTGGTTTTTTCCCAAAACGCCCCTTACAAGAAGGCCCGGTCCTGCTAACAAAACGATGATTTTTCCCGGGGACTTTCCCAAATAATGTCTCTGCTAACAAAAAACGATGTTTTCCCTGGACTCTACACAATAGATGTCTCTGCTAACATAACGATTACTCCCCGGACTCTACACAGTAGACGTCTCTGCTAACACAACGATGACTCCCCGGACTCTACACAATAGATGTCTCTGCTAACAAAACGATGATTCCCTGGACTCTACACAATAGACGTCTCTGCTAACACAACGATGATTCCCTGGACTCTATAAAATAGATGTCTCTGCTATCATATCGATTACTCCCCGGACTCCATACAATAGACGTCTCTGCTAACACAACGATGACTCCCCAGACTCTACACAATAGATATCTCTGCTTACATAACGAAAACTCCCCAGACTCTACACAATAGACGTCTCTGCTAACATAACGATTACTCCGTGGACTCTACACAATAGATGTCTCTGCTAAAACAACGATGATTCCCTGGACTCTACACAAAAGATGTCTCTGCAAATACAACGATGACTCCCCAGACTCTACACAACAGACGTCTCGACTAACACAACAATTACTCCCCAGACTCTACACAATAGACGTCTCTGCTAACAAACGATGACTCCCCGGACTCTACACAATAGACGTCTCTGCTAACACAACGATGACTCCCCGGACTCTACACAATAGACGTTACTTCTAACACAACGCTAACTCCCCGGACTCTACACAATAGACGTCTCTGCTAACACAACAACTACTAACCCGACTCTACACAATAGATGTCTCTGCTAACACAAAGATGACTCCCCGGACTCTACACAATAGACGTCTCTGCTAACACAACGATGACTCCCCGGACTCTACATAATAGACGTCTCTGCTAACACAACGATGACTCCCCGGACTCTACACAATAGACGTCTCTGCTAACACAACCACTACTACCCAGATTTTACACAATAGATGTCTCTGCTAACAAAACGATCAGTCCCCGGACTCTACACAATAGATGTCTCTGCTAACAAAAGGATGACTTCCCGGACTCTACACAATAGATTTCTCTGCTAACACAACGATGACTCCCCGGACTCTACACAATAGACGTCTCTGCTAACACAACAACTACTACCCAGACTCTACACAATAGATGTCTCTGCTAACACAACGATCACTCCCCGGACTCTACACAATAGATGTCTCTGCTAACACAACGATGACTCCCTGGACTCTACACAATAGATGTCTCTGCTAACACAACGATGACTCCCTGGACTCTACACAATAGATGTCTCTGCTAACAAAACTTCGACTCCCCAGACTCTACACAATAGACGTCTCTGCTAACACAGCGATGACTCCCCAGACTCTACACAATAGATGTCTCTGCTAACACAGCGATGACTCCCCGGACTCTACACAATAGACTTCACTGCTAAAAAAACGATGACTTCGCCGGACTCTACACAATAGACGTCTCTGCTAACACAACGATGACTCCCCGGACTCTACACAATAGACGTCTCTGCTAACACAGCGATGACTCCCAGTCCGAAGAGTAGTTGTTGTGTTAGCAGAGACGTCTATTGTGGAGAGTCTGGGGAGTCATTGTTGTGTTAGCAGAGACATCTATTGTGGAGAGTCTGGGGAGTAATTGTTGTGTTAGCAGAGACGTCTATTGTGGAGAGTCCGGGGAGTAGTTGTTGTGTTAGAAGAGACGTCTATTGTGAAGAGTCCGGGGAGTGAGCGTTGTGTTAGCAGAGACGTCTATTGTGAAGAGTCCGGGGAGTGATCGTTGTGTTAGCAGATACGTCTATTGTGTAGAGTCCGGGGAGTGATTGTGGTGTTAGCAGAGACGTCTATTGTGTAGAGCCGGGGAGTCATTGTTGTGTTAGCAGAGATGTCTAGTGTGTATAGTTCGGGGAATCATCGTTGTGTTAGCAGAGACGTCTATTGTGTAGAGTCTGGGGAGTTATCGTTGTGTTAGCAGAGATGTCTGGTGTGTATAGTCCGGGGAATCATCATCATCGTTGTGTTAGCAGAGACATCTATTGTGTAGAGTCCAGGGATTCATCGTTGTGCTAGCAGAGACATCTATTGTGTAGAGTCCAGGGAATCATCGTTGTTTTAGCAGTGACGTCTATTGTGTAGAGTCTGGAGAATCATCGTTGTGTTAGCAGAGACATCTATTGTGTAGTGTCCAGGGACTCATCGTTGTTTTAGTAGAGACGTCTATTGTGTAGAGTCCAGGGAATCATCGTTGTTTTAGTAGAGACGTCTATTGTGTAGAGTCCGGGGAGTAATCGTTATGTTAGCAGATACGTCTATTGTGAAGAGTCTGGGGAGTCATCGTTGTGTTAGCAGAGACGTTTAGGGCCACATGTATGAATCCCGCCGGGTCGGGGCGCACCTTTCCGCTAGTTTTCCGGCGGAATCTGCGCCTGATTTATGTCGGGGCCGGGGCGCGCTCATACATACAATGTAAAGTCCGCCGCGCCTCGCCTGTGTTTTAGGCGCAGTGCGGCGCTGCGCCTATGATTCGGCGGGGGAGGTAGTGCGGTCATACATGCGGGGAAAAGTTCCCTGCGCCTCGCCAGTGTGTGTGGGGCACAGTGCGGGGACATGGGGCAGTACAGGCCAGTGCGGGATTAGGCGCCGTGCGGGCTGCCCCGAAAAACATTTCCGATGCGAGAACGCTGGAACAGCGAGAAATCATTCCAGATGTCGGTGCGGAGTATGAATTTCAAAAATCGCCTTTATAAAGGGTTCACATTCTCAGGAAAAGAGCTAAAAACCTAAAAAATAAAAATACATAAAACAAAATCACTTTCCAATACCCCTAATTCAAAAATTAGGGATATTGGAAATTGCCGGGAAATACAGTAATTCAAAAATCAGAAAGCTATTCTGATTGGTCGCATAAACCGGCCAATCAGAATAGGAGCGACATTTGAACCTTTAAAAACCCTATAGGGAAGTTTAGCCCAATCAGAATCCACGGTGGGATAGTTAAAAATTTACAGTAAAAATGCTGAAAGGGGCGATTGGTTAAGCTCCCAGGGACTTGGCTAGCTCAGCCAATCAGAATAGGAGCGACAGAGACCCATTCTAGCTTATGGAAAATTTAAATTGACCAATCAGAATAGGAGCGACAAAGACCCATTCTAGTCTATGGAGAAGTTTAGACCAATCAGAATCCACGGCGGATAATTCAAAATACAGTAAAAAGACAGATAAAAGCTGATTGGTTGAGCTAGCGGGGCTTGGCTATCCCAGCCAATCAGAGCGCGAGCTACTTCTCCCATTATAGTCTATGGAGAGATGGGCGCTCTGAAATCTGGGGCTCAGCGCCGTGCGGCATGAAGTATTAATAAAAAAATTATTTTTTATTAAGTGTAAAACATTATCAGATAAAGAGCAGAACCCTTCTTTAAAAATAAATCCGTTAAATCCCGAACAACGCGTTTTTTCGCCGAGACCGGCGCTACATAGGGAATTCCCAATAGAGAGAATTGCCGGGAAATACAGTAATTCAAATTGTTGAACGCTTCTCATTGGTCGGCATAAACCACCCAAAATCAGAATTAGGAGCGACAATTTTCCCATTATAAACCTATGGAGGAGAATTGACCAATCAGAATGGGTGCGACAATGTCCCATTATATCCTATGGAGAAAAATTGACCAATCATATTCAAAGGCGGGACATTTTCAAAAATACAGTAAAAATGCAGAACGAGCTGATTGGTTGAAGCGGGGGGGGCACGTCCAGCTTAGCCAATCAGAGCGCGAGCTCCCTTTCTCATAGAGTTCTATGGGGAAAAGAAATTCTGAGCGCGCTCTGTGATTGGCTAAGTTAAAAGAGGCGTCGTTATTTGGACCAATGGGAGAGCGAGCGACGCTCCTATGGGTTTTTAATGCAATCTGGAATAAAACTGTACATGGCCGAAATCAAATATAATACGAAGTTGTCCGATGTGTATATAAAACGAATGATAATATGGGGTAACGAAAATAAAGAAATAAACTTTATTTTATTGATGTAATATTTTTTTTCGTTACCCCATATTATCTTTCGTTTTATCCCGGACAACTTCTGAAAGTGTTATAATTTGATTTCGCCCATGTACAGTTTTATTCCAGATTGCATTAGAAAACCCATAGGAGCGTCGCTCGCTCTCCATGCCAATACCGCCCCTTTTTACTTTTTGAATTCCCGCCTTTGAATATGATTGGTCAATATTTCTCCATAGGTTAGAAAAGGGTCCCTGTCGCTCCTATTCTGATTGGGCAATTCTTCTCCATAGGATATAAAAGGGCCACTGTCGCTCCTATTCTGATTGGCTGGTTTATGCGACCAATGAGAAGAGCTTAAACAATTTGAATTTCTGTTTTCCCGGCGATTCTCTCTATAGTGAATTTCCCTATGTAGCGCCGGTCTCGGGCGACAAACGCGTTGTTCGGGGTTTTAACTGCTTTATTTGTAAAGAAGGGTTCGGGCTCTTTTATCTGTAATGTTTGACACTTAATAAAAATAATTTTTTTATTAATACTTCATGCCGCACGGCGCTGAGCGCCGAGATTTCAGTGCGCCCATCTCTCGATAGACTTTCAATGGGAGAAGTAGCTCGCGCTCTGATTGGCTGGGATAGCCAAGCACCCGCTAGCTCAGCCAATCAGCTCTTTTCTGTCTTTTTACTGTATTTTGAATTATCCCGCCGTGGATTCTGATTGGTCTAAACTCTCCATAGTCTAGAATGGGTCTTTGTCGCTCCTATTCTGATTGTTCTAAACTTCTCCATAGACGAGAATGGGTCTTTGTCGCTCCTATTCTGATTGACGGGCTAGCCAAGCCCCCGCTAGCTCAGCCAATCAGCTCTTTTCTGTCTTTTTACTGTATTTTGAATTATCCCGCCGTGGATTCTGATTGGTCAATCCTTCCCCATAGGTTTTAATGGTTCACTGTCGCTCCTATTCTGATTGGCTTTGGTTTATGCCGACCAATGAGAATAGGTTCAGAATCTGGAAATTTCTGTATTTTCCCGGCAATTTACAATATCATAATTCTTGATATTGCGCCGTTCTAGAGTTTTGGAAAGTGTTTTTTTTTTTATTATTTTTATTTTTTACGTTCAGCTCTTTTCTGACAAAGTTTTCAGCCTTTATAAAGGCGATTCTTTGGAATCATATCCGCTGCACGGAGCGGAGCGCCCAGATTTCTGTTGCGATCTTCTTTTCTGCTTCCTCGCATGTTCCGATCCTGCTTCACTTTGCCTCTGTCGGAGCATTTATACAAAAAAAAACCAGGTCTGCCTGTCGGAGCTGCCGAGCGCTGCACTGTGCCTCGCTTTGCCAACTCTCCATCGTACATGCCTCGGAGTTTTCGAGCGCGCCGCGTCCCGCCACGGAACGCCTACCCCGCGCCCACACCGCGCCCACTGCCCGGCCCTTCATGCCCGGGGCCAAGTGAAAGTGGCGAACCTGCGCCTAACACCGCATCCCTGCGTCCAACAGGGGGATTCGGGCCGGGAGGCGCAGTATACGCCAAAAAACAGGCGAAAAGCCCAATCATACATGTCGCCCCTTAGTGTGTATAGTCCAGGGAGTCATCGCTGTGTTAGCAGAGACGTCTACAATCATGGCCAAAAGTTTTGAGAATGATACAAATGTTAATTTTTACAAAGTCTACTGCATCAGGTTTTATAATGGCAATTTGCATATACTCCAAATGTATAAAGAGTGATCAGCTTAACAGCAATTAATTGCAAAGTCAATAGTTGCCTAGAAAATGAACTTTTTCCCCCAAAACACATTTCCACTTCATTGCGGCCTGCCCTTTAAAAGGACCCGCTAACATCGTTTCAGTGATTGCTCCATTAAAAACAGGTGTGGGGTGTTGATGAGGACAGGGCTGGAGATCAATCTGTCATGATTAAAGGGGTTTTGCCACGAAGTAAAATTGATGTGGGAAGCTTGCAAATTAAATAATAAACATTTTTCACCATTCATCATTATTAAAAATTCTGTAGCGTTTTTGTTTTAGCTGCTCCTTTAGTGATCCATTGTTTACAGCTCCTCTCCAGGGGATACGACCAGGGCTGAGAGCTCCTCAGTCCTGGTCGCACATGCACAGACATCACCTCTCCTCTCAGGCAGCTACTAAGTGTTCAAACCCCAGGTGCTGTCACTCTACTCCCGTCCTCTGTACTCCTTAGTAATTAGTCAAACAGTGCAAATAAATAAGAAAAAGAAACCTCAATGAGATATGTGCATTGATAAAGAGAAAAAAAAATCCACAGGTTTGGTTTCTGCAGGGATTTGAACCTAGGACCCTTGTGCTGTGAAGCAAAACATTTACCTCTGAGCTACACAGCACTATGTGTAAATGTGCCTTTCTTTGACTAGAGAGAGCAAAGGCCTGGTGATGTCATCCTGCAGGGTCACATGATATGTAATTCAAACAAATCACACACGCCCCCTTCTGAGCACACAGAGCTGAAGAGCTGGATGCAGGAGGTATGAAGTGAGATCGTGGCAAAACCCCTTTAAGTAACAATCACACCACTGGACACTTTAAAAGGAGGCTGGTGCTTGGCATCATAGTTTTTCTTCTGTTAACCATGGTTATCTCTAAAGAAACACGTGCAGTCATCATTGCTCTGCACAAAACTGGCCTAACAGGGAAGAGTATCGCAGCTAGAAAGATTGCACCTCAGTCAACAATCTATCGCATCATCAGGAATTCAAGGAGAGAGGTTCCATTGTTGCCAAAAAGGCTCCAGGGCGCCCAAGAAAGACCAGCAAGCGCCAGGACCGTCTCTTAAAAGTGTTTCAGCTTCGGAATCGGGCTCCCAGCAGTGCAGAGCTTGCTCAGGAATGGCAGCCGGCGGGTGTGAGTGCATCTGCATGCACTGTGAGACGGCGGAGACTCATGGAGCAAGGCCTGGTGTCAAGGAGGGCAGCAAAGAAGCCACTTCTCTCCAGAAAAAACATCAGGGACAGACTGATATTCTGCCAAAGGTACAGGGAGTAGACTGCTGAGGACTGGGGTAAATTATACAGCAATATTGGGCCCAAATAAACTGTCAAAACTTTAATAAAGCTCGTTTAAAATATATATACAGCCAACTTCAGGCATTCGGCCATGATATACAGCATGACCATATATGGACTGGTTAGATATAGTATGTACTCAGCATTTAGTTGCGACCTCCCGGTCGTTCAGGTAAGTCCAGACATAAGTCCGTTCATCGATCTAGGAGACGCCAGGACCCAGAGCAGAGATGGCGCAAAGTTGGCAGCTTGCGCACGCTCGGACCTGCTACGTTTCGGGGTGAACTCCTCCCCCTTCCTCAGGCACGAGCGTCACAGTTTACAGCCGTTCCTTAAGTAGGTAAGAAGACATTAACCCCTTAATTCCCATACAAAGATAAAAAAGATAAAATCATCACCCTAACAAAACTACAGGCTTAACAGAGGAGGATCTTCTTGTATTAGTGTGTGCATTAGTGAATCGTGAACCTTAAAGAAATACACGTAGGTTAAGACTCTCATTGAGGCCCTTCGGAGACAGTGAATCTAACGCTGAGGGGGTCATATATATGCTCAAGTGCCCTTGCGGGCGAGTATACGTGGGACAGACAACGAGATGCATTAGACTTAGAATTAACGAGCATAAGTCAGCCATTAGGACCTTTAAGAAAAAATTGAACAACCCTAGTGACAAGATAAGTGGATCTAAAGAGGGCAGCCATCACCCCAAAAAATGTAACGACAATGCATACTTGGTTACTAAGTTGCTTAAGCGTGAAGCCTTCTGGATCACAGCGTTAGATTCACTGTCTCCGAAGGGCCTCTGGGTCCTGGCGTCTCCTAGATCGATGAACGGACTGATGTCTGGACTTATCTGAACGACCGGGAGGTCGCAACTAAACGCTGAGTACATGCTATATCTAACCAGTCCATATATGGTCATGCTGTATATCACGGCCGAATGCCTGAAGTTGGATGTATATATATTTTAAACGTGCTTTATTAAAGTTTTGAAATTTTATTTGGGCCCAATATTGCTTTATAAAGTACAGATTGTGGGGCTTGGAGAACCCCGGATTTGGAACCCGTCACTAGCAGACCAGCGCAAAAGTCACTATTGGTCTAATTGTATATGTACTGAGGACTGGGGTAAAGTCATTTACTCTGATGAATCCCCTTTCCGAATGTTTGGAACATCTGGAAAACAGCTTGTTGGGAGAAGACAAGGTGAGCGATACCACCAGTCTTGTCTCATGCCAACTGTAAAGCATCCAGAAACCATTCATGTGTGGGGTTGCTTCTCAGCCAAGGGAATCGGCTCTCTAACAGTCTTGCCTAAAAACACATCCATGAATAAAGAATGGTACCAGAATGTCCTCCAAAAGCAACTTCTCCCAACCGTCCAAGAACAGTTTGGTGATCAACAATGCCTTCTCCAGCATGATGGAGCACCTTGCCATAAAGCAAAGGTGATAACTAAATGGCTCAGGGAACAAAACATAGAGATTTTGGGTCCATGGCCTGGAAACTCCCCAGATCTTAATCCCATTGAGAACTTGTGGTCAATCATCAAGAGACGGGTGGACAAACAAAAACCAACAAATTGTGACAAAATGCAAGCATTGATTGTGCAAGAATGGACGGCTATCAGTCAGGATTTGCTCCAGAAGGTGATTGAGAGCATGCCAGGGAGAATTGCAGAGGTCCTGAAGAAGAAGGGTCAACACTGCAAATATTGACTCGCTGCATTAACTCATTCTAACGGTCAATAAAAGCTTTTGTTACTCATAATCTGATTGCACTTGTATTTCTGTATGTGATAAAAACATCTGACAAACACACAGAAAAACCAGAGGGCAACGGATCAGGGGGAAATAGAAGATTTGTGTCATTCTCAAAACTTTTGGCCATGACTGTATTGTGTAGAGTCCGGGGAGTGAGCGTTGTGTTAGCAGAGACGTCTATTGTGTAGAATCCGGGGAGTGATCGTGGTGTTCGCAGAGACATCTATTGTGTAGAGCCAGGGAGTCATCGTTGTGTTAGCAGAGATGTCTAGTGTGTAGGGTCCGGGTAGTAATCGTTATGTTAGCAGAGACATCTAATCTGTAGAGCCCAGGCAGTAATTGTTGTGGTAGCAGAGACGTCTATTGTGTAGAGTCCGGGGAGTCATCTTTGTGTTAGTAGAGACGTCTAGTGTGTAGAGTCCAGGGAATCATCGTTGTTTTAGCAGAGACATCTATTGTGTAGAGTCCGAGGAGTAGTTGTTGTGTTAGCAGAGACATCTATTGTGAAGAGTCTGGGGAGTCATCGTTGTGTTAGCATAGACGTCTATTGTGAAGAGTCTGGGGAGTTATCGTTGCGTTAGCAGAGACGTTTAGTGTGTATAGTCCAGGGAGTCATTGCTGTGTGTAGAGTCCGGGGAGTGAGCGTTGTGTTAGCAGAGACATCTATTGTGTAGAGTCCGGGGAGTCATCGTTTGTTAGCAGAGACGTTTATTGGGTAGAATCCGGGGAGTGATCGTGGTGTTCGCAGAGACATCTATTGTGTAGAGCCAGGTAGTCATCGTTGTGTTAGCAGAGATGTCTAGTGTGTAGGGTCCGGGTAGTAATCGTTATGTTAGCAGAGACATCTAATGTGTAGAGCCCAGGGAGTCATTGTTGTGGTAGCAGAGACGTCTATTGTGTAGAGTCCGGGGATTCATCGTTGTTTGAGCAGAGACGTCTATTGTGTAGAGTCCAGGGAGTCATCGTTGCGCTAGTAGAGACGTCTAGTTTGTAGAGTCCGAGGAGTAATCATTGTGTTAGCAGAGATGTCTATTGTGTATAGTCCGGGGAATCATCATTGGTTAGCAGAGACGTCTATTGTATAGAGTCCTGGGAACGAGCGTTCTTTTAGCAGAGATTTCTATTGTGTAGAGTCCGGGGAGTCATCGTTGTGTTAGCAGAGAGGTCTATTGTGTAGAGTCTGGGGAGTTATCGTTGTGTTAGCAGAGACGTCTATTGTATAGAGTCCGGGAAGTGAGCATTGTGTTAGCAGAGATGTCTATTGTGTAGAGTCCGGGGAGTGATCGTTGTGTTAGCAGAGACGTCTATTGTGTAGAGTCCGGTGAGTAATAATTGTGTTAGCAGAGACGTTTATTGTGTAGAGTCCTGGAAGTGAGCATTGTGTTAGCAGAGACGTCTATTGTGTAGAGTCCTGGAAGTGAGCGTTGTGTTCGCAGAGACGTCTATTGTGTAGAGTCCTAGAAGTGACCGTTGAGTTAGCAGTGACGTCTATTGTGTAGAGTCCGGGGAGTGATCGTTGTGTTAGCAGAGACGTCTATTGTGTAGAGTCCAGGGAGTCATCGTTGTTTTAGCAGACATCTATTGTGTAGAGTCCGGGGAGTAATCATTATTTTAGCAGAGACATCTATTGTGTAGAGTCCAGGGAGTCATCGTTGTGTTAGCAGAGACGTCTATTGTGTAGAGTCCGGGCAGTCATCATTGTGTTAGTAGAGACGTCTAGTGTGTAGAGTCCGGGGAGTAATCATTGTGTTAGCAGAGACATCTATTGTGTATAATCCGGAGCATCATCGTTGTTTTAGCAGAGACATCTATTGTGTAGAGTCCGGGGAGTAATTGTTTTTTTAGCAGAGACATCTAGTGTGTAGGGTCCGGGTAGTAATCATTATGTTAGCAGAGACATCTAATGTGTAGAGCCCAGGGAGTCATCGTTGTGTTAGCAGAGACGTCTATTGTGTAGAGTCCGGGGAGTTATCATTGTGTTAGTAGAGACATCTAGTGTGTAGAGTCTGGGGAATCATCGTTGTTTGAGCAGAGACGTCTATTGTGTAGAGTCCGGGGAGTCATCGTTGTGTGAGCAGAGACGTCTATTGTGTAGACAATAGACGTCTCTGCTACAACAACAATGACTCCCTGAAATCTACACAATAAACCTCTCTGCTAACACAACGATGACTCCCCAGACTCTACACAATAGACATCTCTGCTAAAAGAACGCTCGTTCCCAGGACTCTACACAATAGACGTCTCTGCTAACACAATGATGATTCCCCGGACTCTACAAACTAGACGTTTCTACTAACACAACGATGACTCCCCGGACCCTACAGCCAACGGCTCAGGTGTGTTCTGTTAATTATAAATTTGGGCTTCCGATACGTGGTTGGTGCCCGTGCCCCCCCGCGCTCCCGCTGCTCTTATCCTTATCACCGGCTGTGATCTCAGGGATTATTTGGATGGATTTGCTTTTCTACATGAAGGTTATAAAGTATTTGGTAATGAGTAGTGTTGAGCGATTGCGTTGGCTATCGAGATCGATCGATAGTCGATAGTCGGCCGCTATCGATAAGGTTTTTCGATAGTGAGCATCGTTTATGAGCGATTACCATTAAAGTCTATGGGAGCGCAAAAACACCTTCATTATTACACCCAAACAAGGCTGGAGAAGCTGAAATTAACATCCACAACAGTCAAATGGATACGTGCTACATCTTAGGCAACACACTTTAGGTTATAAAAGTCCCCAGAAAAAAAGTCACAGACCATTACTATCCCTGTCTTGTACCACAGCCTGACCCTTAAACCTGCATCACCCACAAATTAAAAAGTGCCAGAAGGCAGTATGATTTTTAACCATCATTTACTTGAACTGGACATTGATATCCCTGTCCTGGAACGCAGCATGAGCCCCCAAACCTGCATGACCCCCAGATTAAAAAGTGCCGCAAAAAGGGGTCTTTCAACCACCATTTTTGTTGAAAAATGGACATTGACTATACCTGTCCTTGGGGCCCCAGCATGAGCCCCAAACCTGCATGACCCCCACATTTTAAAAAGTGCCGGAAAAGGAGTCTTTCAACCCCCCATTTTAGTTGAACTGGACATTGACTTACCCTTCCCCGGGGGACAGCAGACCAGGGCCGGAGTTTCATGGGGGCGGTGAAAGCCCAGCTGGCGTCCCTCATCTATAACACACA